>SNQJ01S0145918.1:0-24116 GCA_010110895.2 Picea sitchensis
AAAAAACAAACCCATTAGGTCTAAAACACCTAAAATGAAAAGCCCTAATTCTAAAGTAATAGAGGGAGTTGAACTCTAGGGTGAAATTTTGCATTCACGTAAGCAAAAAAAAACAAGGGTTTAAGGTAAGTATGATTTTTTTTTTTTTTTAATGTAGGGTTTTGAGTGAATCACCATACCCTTCAAATCCTGCTTTTCCAAATATTTATGTTGTTACAAAGTATTATTTTGCTCCACAGTGCTTCCCGATATGTCTCTCTTCCAAATTTGTCTCCTTTAAATTTTGGCAAAATAATGAAAATATTGAATACCTTATTAATATTAAAAACACTTTATGAAAATGATTTAGACTAATTCACCATACCCTTCAAATTCTCATATTTTGAATAATATTGTGGTTCCAAAGTATTTTGCTCCTCCACAATGTTCCTTTGTATGTCTCTCTTGCAAGTCTCTCCCCTGCAAAAAGTTTGCAAAATAATGAAATAATGAATAGCTTTTTAGTATTTAAATGCCTGGTGGAATCAACAACTCGCAGTTCTCATACTCGCGTGACACGGGGTCAATACCCGTCCGCTACCACTGTAACCCCAGGTGCGCCACACAGTCCGCAAGCATGGAGCACAAGTAAATCGGGGTGAGAATCGAACTTGAGACCTCCTTTACATATTTCCTTCCATTTACATGACACTTGCCAATCGGTTTACACCCCTGCGGGCATTCTCGCTCTTTTTTTTAATTGTTTAAAAAATGTTTTTTTTTTTTACTTTTTTTGCATGACGGTGCATTTATGTAAGACGCACTAGTGCGTCCATATTAATTGACGCACTGATGACATATAATTGTTTTTTATTAACAAAATCTTGAAACACGGTGTGGTTAATTTTTCAACACACCAATGCTTATTATTAATATGCGCACCAATGCGTTTGTGGTATATAAGTGCACCAAGATGCTTTTAAAGTTATTTGAACTTTGAGTTGCACATATAATAGTATATTCATCTCAAATTATCTTTTAGGATGAATTCACATGACTTACAATACTTCAATAAACATTTTACGTTTTATGTTGCCTTATTCTTAAAAAATGGTTTCAAAACTATATTCAAACTTAGATTGTGGTATGGTCCTTGAAATTTATTTTAGATATGTACAAGAAAAATTATTGATAATTTTTTTGAAATGCAGGGAGAAAACCTTATTATATGATCAAATGGCCAATTCTTCAAATTCCATCCCATTCCATATTGCTCAAAGTCCATCGCAGAGTTCTTCCTTTCCATCTCCAAGAAGTTTAATTTATTTTATATATGTTTCGATTATCTCATTGAATTTATTTTATCCATGTCAATCTGAATAAAAATGTATCCAAATTTGCAGGATCCCGATTCATAATAGAGTTCAGATGCAAAAAATATTCCAGCACTGGTTCGAAAATGTCGAAAGGTCTTATCAGGTGCAACATACCGCAAACAGTTGGTAGATGAAAATGGGCAGTCGCTTTACCCTGCCAATTGTGACATTCCATCTTCCAGCCGCAATCCTGGGTTGACGACGGTAATAATTGTTTGGTATAATGTAATTTGAACAAACAAATTATTGCATTGTGCTTACTAATATCATCGATGTACTAATGTTCAATATTTTTGAAATTGTGATTCTTCTGATGATGAGCGACCTACCTACCATCTTTTGTTTCACCCCACAACAATGTTAGCCCAAGAGAAGGCTTTAATAAGAGCACAACTCAGAGAGGAATTGTACCAATAATGGTTGAATCAACCACCTATTCAATTCCCACTACGTCCATATTCACCGATTAGGAATGACTACAACAATAGTAGTTCTTCAGAATTTGGCAATGGAGACAATAAAAAAGAGGTTGGTATGGATGATTACTTATGTGATACGACTACCATGGAGACAACGTTTTTAGACACATTCCAAAATGATGAGCTAGGGGATGATGCTCATATCAATGATACCATTTTCGAAAACCTAAAATCTGCTTCCACCACCCCTCTCTTTGGATCTAGTGCCCGATCAAAGTCTACCTAGCTTGGGACAACAATGTTATTGTACAACGTGAAAGCAAAGTTTGGCATGTCAAACGCATGTTTCAAGGAAATATTGATGTAATTGACCAACAAGTGCCTTATATTAATTTTGAGAAATCTTGTCACGCAATCAACATTAGAAATGGTTGCTTTTATAAACGTTAAATGGCCTTGTACATTTGTATTTCCCAATAATTGTAGGATATTAAAAGGTAAGGTTCTTCCTAGTGATAATGTTTTTCCTGGTAGCTACGAAGAGGCAAAACAGTTGTTGAAAATGTTGGGTGTTGAGTATATATCATATCATGCATGTATGAATGATTGTATTCTATATAAAGGAGAATATGCAGACAAAGAGATATGTCTAAAATGTGGGCATGACATGTACCATAAATCAAATAAAAATGGTAAATCGCATAGTCCTCCTCATAAGATATTGATACACATGGCTATAATCCTAAGGATTCAAAGGCTCTTTAGTTGTAAAGAATTAGTTATGTTGCAGGGATGTCATGCCTTGCACAGAAGTGAGTCGGGAGTTATGTGAATCCCAACAGATTCAATAGCCATGAAGCATATAGAGAATACATGTCCATAAAAAATCAAGGATGAAGTATGAAGTCTACGACTCAACATAGCAATGGATGGCGTGAACCCATATTCCCTCCAAAACACCAACTATTTTGTTTGGCCTATAGTAGTGATCAATAACAATGTCCCCCCATGGTTGTCTATGAAGAATGAACATCTTAGGTTGGCTCTTATAGTTCATGGTAGAAGACAAGTGCAGAATATGGATGTCTACCTACAACCATTGGTAGATGAATTGAAGGAATTATGGGAAGGAATACATGTATACGATGTATCAAAACCCATCGCAACAGAGAGGAGTTTTACGTTGTATGGCATATGTGCTTACACCACACATGATTATCTAGGCTTAGGTGTTTGCTCTGGTAATTAACATGTTTATTTTTATTTTTTTATATACGTAACAATATTTATTTGCATATTTAATTCGTTGTGATTGACATTCTATTCTTAAACACTAACGTGTTATGTATACAATAATTTCGCAGGTCTTGTAACTAAAGGCTATCATGGATGTAAATGTGGTGGACCTTCTCGGGAGGCTAGGTGGTCCAACCACCTACGAAAGACAATGTACGACTGCTTGAGGGTATTCCTACCAGAAGAACACCCTTATAGAAGAGCAACATCTGCTTTCAATGGTAAACCAGAGAGAACCTAAAGTCCTACAATAATGACACCAACAAAATGGCTTAGAGCATATGAGAGAGAGAAGGAGAAGGATATTACATAAATGTTCAATTAAAATGGGGAGCCTATGTTCAATGATCTAGAATTCTTCGACACCTATGTTGATAAATTTCCCATTGGGATGAAAAGGAAATTCATCTTTTATGATCTCCCCTATTGGGAGCATCTTAAGATTTCCCACTTATTAGATCCCATGCATATATTTAAAAATGTTTCGTCGTCTGTATGGAGGCACATATCATCGAAATAAAGTGACACATTGGCTGTGAGGAGAGATCTTATTTCTTAAAAAACTAAAAAGAAACATTGGCCTAGACAATAAAGTAGAGGAGAGGATGGTCCCTCTTGGTCTTTCAAAGAAGGTGATGTCCCATGGATTTTGAAGAAAGAAGATATTTCTTTGGCAAAGGAAGTTATATTGGTTGTGAAGGTGCCTTATTTATATGGGTCTTCCCTACGACGTTGCTTCATTGTGCGCCAAGACCATTTGTCGAGGTTGAAATCACATGACCATTTGAACCTTCTAAAGGTACGACGTATGTCAAAAATATGATTTTATTATTTGTAATTTTTATTTTTATGCCATGGRATAAAACATAATTAATTTTTTATGTGTTTACTTTGTAGTGTCATTATCCTCTGCTTGTGCGTGGGTGTGTGAAACATGAATTAAGGCGTKCCATATATAAATTATTTTCATTTGTACGTTGGATCACATCAAAGGAGATTCATATGGCTAGTATTACAYGGTGGCGTCAAGAGATAGCTGAGATTGTTTGTATGTTTGAGAAGGAACTACTGCCGAGTTTCATGGACTTGTAGGTTCATCTTCTAATTCACCTAGTAGATGAGGTTGAATTAGTCGAGGTGGTCTCCTATCATTGGAAGAAATTGAAATGATTTGTTTGTCTAAGGGAAAAACCCAAGGGGTCTATGCCAGAGGGGTACATATCATATGAGTCTTTCTATTATGCCAGTGAGTACATCAAGCAGATTGACAACACAACAGGCGCAATTACTTGGTACGATGAAAGGGCTGAAGACAAAAGATAAGGGAAGCTTCTCCAAACGAATGGAAAAATGTGCTTGATAAATAGTAAGTGACTTATCGTTTGCCAAATTTCTATACAGTAACTATTCCCATTGAACTTCATAATGTATATTTTCATGATCTCATATGTACTATATGTTGGTTTGATTTCATGAATACATCAACAAATTGAAAAATTCATGCCATCAATAAATTGATTCTTTACAATTCGAAGGAAACACAATCATGTGTCACATTGTACGAACATAAGAGGAGGAAATGGGAAAGTGACAGGAAATAATTCAGACGGTTGAATGGTAGAAGCATGCCTTATCTTGATCATTTAAAAGAAAATATGCTAATGATATGCCCCAACAGTCAGGTTGTTGACCAAGTCAGAGAGAAATATGGTGCATTTGGTCGTTACCCGCGTGAAGAAGAGGATGCACTAAATATAGGGATTGGTTGCAACAACTCAGTAATAATATTTTTGTGTACATAAATTTTAACTTTGTAATGCACATTTGAATTGTAAGTACATCTATATTATTTTGTATTTTAATGGTCAGGTTATTAGACACATATTGACATTGTGATTTGTTCACTTTTTTATAGGTGCATTTGTTCCCATCTATGTGGGCATATGGAAATCATTTTTGAATAGAGGATGTCGATAATGGACACATGACACAATACTGTGGAGTGGAAGTCAAATTCGACCAATCTAGTTGTGCTATCCACCACGATCAAAATCCCATACAATGGAAGTTAGGTTACGTCGAAAATATACAAGAGATCATTCGCGTGTACTTCTCTTCTTTCCAATGTGTTATTTTTAGGTTCAAGTGGCGGGACACATTTGATTAGAATAATGTAAAGGAATATGTCGTGATAGTGGGATGGTATGTATCAAATCTAAAAATATATATGTGGGATGATGCTATGGAGCCTTATGTTTTCCCAAAATACGCAACCAGTTTTTACTGAAATAATGTTGGGTAGTGTTAATACCTAAATAGTGGCACATTACCCATTAATTGGGGCACGACCATTAATAATGTTATTTTATTTATATCGGCTTGGGTCGATTAGTTGTAATCGTACCTCCTAATATCCTATATATAACAAGGGTCCTTTTCGTTTCCCGGAATAATGCTTGTCTTTGGAAATTTGTGGTGTTTAAGGAGTTTTGCCCCTCGAAGGCTTATTATCTAAGAATTTTATAATTTTTCAAGGTGTTGAGTACTTATTAGGAGGGTTTTTTTTTGCATACTATTATTTTATATTTGGTTCCTAACATTTTGGTATCGAGCTCAAGATCTTGGGGTTTCCTTCATTATGTAGCAATATCCGAGACTTACCTTGGATTTTTCGCTATAGTTTTTTTTTTCTACGATTTTTCAGAAGGAACCACTTGGAGCATATTTAGTAGGCGAGATCAAGGTATGTTGGGTTCAAATTTCATCTTCTAAGGCCTTATACTTTGAGAGATATAGCATGTGTAAGACAGGGTTATGGAATCATCACAATTTAGTCATAGCATAATTTTTGCTCTGAAATTTTTTCTGTAACATTCGGAGACCACGAAATGCGGAGGATATTCCGCATGAAATTATCAAGTAGATGTAATAAAAATTAGGATTATGGGTCATCCTACTTTATTAGAATAAAACCACAGTATAAGATAGGGTATCTAGCTAGTCATATTAACTAGTCTCAAGCGGTCTTCAATTTAAAACAATGATATACTTTTGGTATTGGTAATGCAAATTTAGTGAGAGTAGTTGCATTGGATGGTGGACAGTATTTGGTATTTCTGGTACAAGTTTTAGGATCAAATATCAAATATTGTGATTTGGGCACGCTTTACAAGTACGATCTCTCGGAAGGGGAAAAAATCATAAAGGATTGGCCGGGGAGATTTTCCCTTAACTTCCAGCACATCAATTTTGATCAAGAGCCTTGTGGCATTGTAGAAGAAATGTCAGAGAACTACAAAAAAAAAATTCATACCCAGAAGGGCTAAAATTTTGGATATACAATGGAAGAAATATCGTCTAGCAGAAGTTGAAGAACCACCTCGAAATCAAGGTTTAAAAATGATGATGCCAGCCCAGTATGCCACCGAAAAGGGAACTTCTACACCAAATGAATATATAGTCCCTACTTGGACTCTGATGAAGGTGAAGAAATACACAAGGACATAAATTATTCTGAGAAAGAATATAGTAACAAAGATGAACTACAAAGAGATGATGGATGGTTTAAAAGGGAGTGTGGGATTGAAAAATTCCTAATAGAAGACACTGAAAGTGAAAATGTATCCCATGGCATTCATTATGAGGGACACACGGAGATGAATCCAGAATGTAGAAACTCCAACTTTGGGTTGAAAACCCAACCACTTTCCTAAGATTAATATGATGAAGTTTGATGGAAAGGACCCAATCACATGGAAACGTATGGATCAATTCTTTGAAGTCTATATGATGTGACACAACACAAAAGTGAATTGCTACTTTATATTTATAACCCAATCAATTTATTTGGTATATATGGCCTTGTTCTGTAAAATCCTTTTCGTCCACTTGGACAATTTTTCATGAATGAAATGATAACACACTATGAGAACCACAAGGAACAATACCTTCTTTGTGATTGATAAAATCTCAAGCAAAAGGGTTGATTCGCGAGAGCATTGAGAACTTCCAAAGATAGAATAAAAAGGTAACCGATATTACAGATGAACTTGATTGATGTATTCCTTAGGAACTTTAAGGGATAACATTCAACATTGAGGTTAGCCTTTGGGAACCCAAATCATTGGAGAATACATTGAGTGGCAAGAAATGTTGAAAGTAAAAATATGGCTATGGATACTAGAAGGACCTCTCCTAACATATATAGAGAATAATGTTCCTTCTTCTAAAAACACCTCAACCAACAAGGTTGGCACCTTAATGGTGGAGGAGAGAAAGCAAAAGGTTTATGCTTTAATTGTGACAACAAGTCTGCGATTAAGGGCACAAGTGTGGTGAGGAGAATTATTCTACATAGATTGTAGAAGAGGAAGAAGAACAAGAACCATCTCAAGATGAAAATGTAGAAAATTTCTTAGAAGAGTTGACTCTGATATCATTTAATGCATTGGGAACGATTAACACTCCTCAAACCCTCAAGATGAAAGGATATATCAAAAAGAAAAAGGTGATAGTTCTAATTGATTCTGATAGTACTCACAATTTCATTCACTTTAAATTAGACAAAGCTCTGATCTACTTTTGTATATCTAGCGACATAGTTTCAAGTAATGATTCTGGATAGAGGAACTAACTAATTGCTTTCCAAGGAAAATGCAATAAGATCAATCTTACTATGGAGATATGTGATGAATAGTCCAATGATTTCCTATACCCATAGGTGTTGTTGATGTAAATTATTAGGAATCAATGGTTACAATCATTAGGAACAATTGCTTTTTACTTTTCAAGAACTTTTCATGAAATTTTTCATTTGGAAGGAAAAGAAATTGAGTTAAAATATCTTGAGGCAGGTAGTGGTAATATCTAATAGCATGAAAAATTATTGAAAAAGGGGCATCATGGTGTAGTGCACAACTATGATAACTAGATGTTCAAACATGTAAACCATCTATTCCCCTAGATCTCAAGGGATCATTATTAAGCATTCCAAAGTGTTGAAGATGATATTCCCAAAGGTCTTCCACCCACTCGAAATCATGATCATGCTATTCACCTAATTCTTGGGATTATTCCTCCTAACATCCCGGGGCCTTACATATACTCTTATTCCCAAAAGAGTGAAATTAGTATTGTTGAAGAAATGTTAGAGGTGGCATTATTAGACCCTAGCCAAAGTTCTTACTCTTGCTGCAAATTAGTAATGGTGTTCAATAAAGATGGCTCATGGCTTATGTGTATAGATTATAGAGAGTTCAACAAGGTCACTATTAAACATGGTTTCCATTCCCATCATTAATGAATTGTTAGATGAACTACATGGAGCCGATCTATTTCACAAGAGTTGGATCTAGTTCGAGGGTGTGTCATCGAGATTAGAATAAAAGGAAGAAGATATCCAGAAACAACATTCTGAACTCATGAAGGCCATTATGAATTTTTAGTCATGCCTTTTGGCCTTCATGCACCTTCCACATTCCAAGGGTTGATGATTCCATTTTCAATCCCTTCCTAAAAACAAATTGTGTTAGTATTTTTTGATAATATGCTAATCTATAGCAAGTCTTAGGAGGATCATGTGAAACATGTAGACAAGGTACTACAACTACTAAAAAAGAAACAACTATATGCCAAAACATCCAAATTTTTTCTTTAGGGTGAAGGAGGTAGATTATTTGGGTCATATTGTATCTCATGAAGGTGTCAAAGGTATACCCTAACAAGATTAAGGCCATGATGGACTAGCCGATTCCAAGAAAACATTGAAGAATATTAAAGGATTTTTGGGTTTGACAGTTACTACAGCAAGTTTATTCGAGAACTATGGAAGAATAACAACACTTTTAATGGCATTAACTACAAGAAGGATGCATTTTCTGGACTTGAGAGGCAACAAACTTTTAACAACTTAAGAGGTGATGTGCAAAACTCCTGTCTTGACCACACGAGACTTCACAAAAGCCTTTATTGTGGAATATGTTGCCTCGGAAATGGAATTGGTGTTGTCCCTAATGCAAGAAGGAAGGCCTTGATTTTGAAATTTGGCCACTCAAGGGAAAAGGACTTGCAGGCAATTTATGAGAAGGAAATAATGGCAATACTACAAGCATTGAAGAAATGGTGCCTTACACCTAATAGGTAGGCATTTCAAAAGGTCAAAATAGATCATGATAGTATTAAATGCTTCTTGGAACAAAGGAACTATCTTAAGAAGAACAACAAAAATGGGTGACCAAGATGTTGGGTTATGAGATTTGAAATGATATATAAAAAGGAAAGAAAATGTTGTGGCGGATACACTCTCAAGAAAGGATGAATATGTTGAGGCCTTTTCTGTGCTATCTCCCGATCATCCAACCGATTGGATAATAGAAGCGAGGGATGAATGGAAGAATAGCGAAACATGTGGAATCTCATTCAAGGTTCGCGGCGGAGGATTCGATGATCGAGATACATTTACATGGAAAAATGATTCACTATAGGTACAAGATCCGCCTGTTTATGTAAGAACTCCCAACTCAGACAAAAGGTACTATTGAATTGCACACCTCTCGGGTAGAGGCTTTTCGAGATTTTGGGAAACCTATGATAGGGTCAAGAAGGATTTTTGGGATGGTCTTGGCCAGCGTTAAAGGTTTGTGGCATAATGTTTTAGTTTTCAACAAAGCCAGGTGAAACAATTAAGACCCCGGTATTTTACAACCATTAGCCATCCCAAATTAGCAATGGGAGGAGGTTTCCATTGATTTCATAACAGGGGTTACCAAAGTATGGACTGAGGAGTGTCATCATGGTGATTGTTGATAGAATGACCAAGTACACACACTTTTGTGCACTCTCTCATCCCCTTCAAATCGATCTGAGTTGCCAACGCATTCATGGAGGCAGTTCAAAGAAATACATGGAATCCCAAAGATTATTGCAAGTGTGAGATCCCATCTTAGCTGGACATTTTTGGACAAAATTATTTTTCTTGTTTGGGTTCTCAATTGGCTCATAGCTCCTCCTATCATCCTCGATCTGATGAACAAGAGATAGTGAACAAATGTGCAGGGCTACCTTTGTTGCTTTGTCTTTGATAAAAAAAAACCCAATGGTTCAAATGATTACCATTGGGAGGAGATGAAGATGGTATAACACTTCCTTTCATCTTGCAACAAATGACACCATTTATGACACTCATGGATACCACCCTCTTTCCATCACTTCTTCTCTAAAATAAATAACAAGGTTCAAGCAGTGGAATATCACATTTAGAATCAACAACAAGTTCTCTCCAAATTTTAAAGGACAACTTGAACATGGCACATAATCACAAGAAACAACAGCAGTCAACATCGTGGTGAAATGATTTTGAAGTAGGGGATTGGGTGTTTTTAAGACTACAACCATGCAATAAAAGTTTTGAAGTAGGGGATTGGGTGTTTTTAAGACTACAACCATGCAAATAGATGTCCCTCAAGCAAGCCAAGAAGGATAATAAATTATCACCAAAGTACTATGGCCCTTATAAGGTGTTGCAAAAGATTGGTACTATGGCATACAAATTGGAGTTTCCTGCATCTTCGGGAGTACACCCAGTTTTCCATGTTTCATGCTTAAAGAAGGTTATAGGTGACAAGATCTCAATTCAAACTGTATTGCCAGAACTTGACGAGGCAGGAAAAATCATATTGGAGCCTGAAGCTATCACTGACACAAGAATTTTCCAGCTGAGGAATAGATCCATTTCAGAGTATCTCATTAAGTGGAGGAAACTACCTGCTGAAGATTCCACTTGGGAAGATGAGTCTTTTATATAGAAGCATCCATAATTACTCAAGCGTTGTGGACAACACTTGTCTCAAGGGGAGGGGCATGTTAGCCCTAAATAGTGGCACATTACCCCTTAATTGGGGCATATTACATTAGTAATGTTATTTTATTTATGTCGACTTGGGTCCATTAGTTGTAATTGTACCTCCTAGTATCCTATATACACCAATGAGACCTTTTCATTTGGAATCATTTTGTATTTGAAAATTTATGTGGTGTTTAACGAGGTTGCCCCCTCGAAGAGGCTTATTATATGAAATTCTATCTTTTTCAAGGCGTTGAGTACTTATTCTGATGTTCTTTTTATGCTATTTTGATATTTGGTTCCTAACAGATAGGGATTGGTGGTTTGTATTAAGACACAACCTTAGATAAAAACATATTTTTGAGAACAACAATGTTATCATGCCAAGTGAGAAAGATAATGAGGGTGATGACAACATAGAGTGATTTGCACATGTTTTATTTCATCTTTAATACTCGTGTTGTATCTTTTTTTTATATTCTTTATTTCGCTAATTATATTGTTTTTTATTCTTCTTCTGACAGCGGAAATGTTAAGTTATTTATAACAAATCTTTGAACAATTTTAGTTGTTTAATAATTAGTTTGATGTGTAACGTGTTTGTCTTTCAAATTATTTGTGATTGCATGGAACGATTGTCATTTGAACATATTTATATGTCGTTGCATATATTTAAAAATGTTTCATCTTCTTTAAGTATTTCCAATTGTGAAATCCTGAAAAATGTTAAATATCCAATTGAACTTTTAATGGGATATGAAATTCTAGTTTTTATGTTGATATAATTAAATGTAATGATATGGTTGATATGCATGTTTAATAGTACAACATTTTTGAGGATATGTTAACATGATGATTCAAAAACTAAGTTTATGTTCATTTATTTTGTAGATTTAAAAGTAAAATTAACAAAAAAATGTGGTTTATAATTAAAAAAATAAATTTATAACATGATTTTGTGATAATTTGTTTTTTAACTAAAGTAGTGTTTGTTAGTTTACATACTTTTATTATTGCTTTTGAAAATATTTATAAAATTATGCCCCCATTGTTGAGTAAAAACACAATTATTGAAGTAATTTAAAATTTGATAGCAATCAACTTACAAAATAATGACAAAAATAACAATAGGAAGATTTGCATCCATAAAATTTTTAAGCCAATAGAATGCTTATCATTGGATATCATAACTTTTTATAATAACTATTTTTAATGTAGAAGAGTCTATTAAAAAAGAGTAATTAGTATAATGGAAAATAATATTTATTCATATGTAATTTAACTTTTGAATTTTTTTTTAGTTAGAATGAATATGTATAATGAAGTATCTATGCAATTATAGTTTCAATTTTATAATTATAGTTTCAACCATATTGAACTTTGTAATTTATAAAAATAAACATGATGATGATAATCATGTTATAATAAACATAAACAACATCTAAAATACACATTTATATTCTCTAGCTAACATTATCTAATTATATATACCTCTAGCACATATAAACATCATTAATTAGTTAGTACACATATCTAATAATTTAACAAGGTATCATCATTGTGATCACATCTAACAAAAGACAAGCATTTTCTAACATCATCATCACACACATCCAACAAGCATTATTTAACATTAAACATATCTAACATGACCTAAAAATGTACACATCAACATCAACATACAAATTAATTAAGTATATCATCATGATCAACAGGAAAAATGCACGTCTAATGAGCAATGTTATAACATACACATCTATCAAGCACATTTGACAAACATATCTAATATGACCTAACAATATACACATCAACATCAACATATAAATTAAGTACATCATCAACATGATCAATAGAAAAAAAATATCATATATATATATATATCATGGACAAGTCAAATCACTGTTATAACATATATGGTCCAACCGGTGGGATAATCTGCATATCTACAACAATACTGGAGGCTTGGTCTATAATGGAAGATGATGGATGATGAACAGGTCCTACCTGCTCATCTAGGTGAGGTGAAAGAGGAGGATGATAAATAGGTCCAACATGCTCATCTAGGTGAGGTGAAAGAGGAGGATGAGAACTAGGTCCGACATGTTCATCTAGGTGAGGTGAAAGAGGAGGAGGAGGAATATGTGTTGCCTCCTCATGATCTAGGTGAGGTGAAGGAGGAGGAGGAGGAGAATGTGGAGGAGGATGATCATGACCACCCTCATCAATCGATGGGGTACTGGATGAATAGGTTGTATTGGAAGAAAAGTTGTGCCTATCATCGAGAGCCTGCTGCTAGTATTTTGGCAGCTCTGACGATATGATGCATAAGAGGCATCAAATCACGCAACATCTCCCTCCAAAGATCCAAGAGTGTAGGATCTTCCCTGATGTCTCACATCAGGGCATGTCAGGCTCCCACCTCATTCAAAAGTGCAGAGATTCGGTCACCCAACTCCAACCTGAAACTGGTATTGGGCCTTCGGCGCATGCCACCGGGTATCTGCACCCGAGGATCCTGACCTGCCATGGCCTCAGGAATCATCTCCTCATCGTCATATATTAGGGGAAGAGGCACGTCCCCAATAAAAGTGCCAATATTTGCAAAACATATCGTACAGAACAATAATTACACAGTTAATTCATAAAACAATTTAATAAAACAAGTTAAAGAATGTGTTAGAATTAATTTTATTCTAATTAAGTAAGACAATAAAACAAAACTATTTCAATTTAAACAAAACCCTAATATTACCTCTATCATCTGGTGGCTCATCTGGTGTGAAGATGATGTTCAAACATCCTTGCTAATCCAAACCCGCGTAAGGACACGACACCATGATAAACATGTGATCCACCGCACTGCCTAGCAACCCTAGTGTGTTTGGCGAAATCCTGGCCAAAAACTCCGGCTTGTCCCTCTTGGGCATCATCCCCCCCCACATGCACATCCACACATGAGTCATCGGCCTAGCAGGATGACAGACAAAATTCATCCTCGTCTCTGGAATACTCTCAAAAAATAAGCAAAACAACTCTGAGGCAAAAGAGAAGTTCGACCTCCCACGTATCATAGCACGACATTTGTCTAGCACTATATAAAATTGCCGAAAAAAAATGCCAGACCATCTGATACACCATAGCCTCTATACCAAAGAATCATCATGATACAAAAGAGGGAAACTAATGCGTTTCCCGTCACTGGTAAAGTGGGCTATGGTAGTCACTAACAATGAGAGGCACCAAACCTCCTCTGCACCGAAAGAGGTGATTTTCAGTTGTCCACTAGACACCTGAAAATCAACTGGGGATAATACATCAACACCAATATATCGTTGATAGTACATGAGCTGGATCTCAACTGTACACCTACTGTGACATCTGGGAACTGGGGAAAATCCTCCCCTCTCCTGGATAGCCTAGTGATAAAGTAAATATCCTCCTCAATGGAATGGTACCACTGATCCAAACCCACACAGAAAGCTTGTCGATGGACATCCCATCGACGGATCGGATGCACCAACAACCCAGAGTGCCCCTTAAGGGATGTATCCTCCTCATAGTACTTAAGGAGGCCTACATCCCTAAAGAGAACATGATTCGCTGCAGTAACAGGGTGAGGGTACAAATCCCTCTTTCTTTCCCTCGCCTCCCATTCCCATACAACATTGTACAGGTCCACCCTTTACTCATGTTGTTGTTGTTTCTCTCTTTGCTCACATCTCTTCATGATTAAGATATGAAATACATCAGTCTCACTCATACATAAAACATAAAAAAAAATCTACCGAGTGGTAAATTTATCTATAAATACGAAAAAATAACTTCCTTCAAAAAATAAGTTAATTGCGTTACCGGTGCGCCAAAAAATAGTGACACACCATCGGCGGTGCATATATATATTGTGAGCACCGTTCACGGTGCATGAGTGTAAAATAATGCACCGAAAAATATGTTCTACTATGTTATGCGGTGTGTTGGAAAACAATACCACACAAGGGCGCTACACTACAACAGATATGCCCTGGTGCATTACATTTATCCTACACACCTCTTAAACCAAAAAATAAATTAAAATCTTGACGCATGTAAAAAATGATTTAGAAATTAGCAAAAAAGGGGTGCATATATGTTCACTACACGCACCGGTGTGTGTAACGAACGTCGACGCACCATCACATAATTTTTTCCAAATTTCCAAATACGAAACTTTTTGCGATGCGTTCCAATTGTTACTATCACACCGTGTATGGTGCCACCAAAACAATTACGGGGTGCACAATAACACAATGTTACATTTATCAACGGTGCATTTCGTAAACATGAACACCTCGGTGCACACGTTTACCAACGCACCGTGTAAAAATATATCTAATAAGGGCGGTGCGCCATGTACTTTAACCAACTAGTGCGTTATCTGTACTTTGACGCATCGCCCCACCGGTTATATGATTTTCTTCGGTGCGTCGTTAAACGGATGTGTTGTTGCATTTATGTTTACCAATGCACCACTGAGAAAGGTAACAAGGTATGCAGTGCGACCTGTAAATTTACAGGTCGCACTGTAGGTGGTGTGAGTCGAGTGCTTCAAACGCACTGTGCGGTTTTTTTTTTTAACACTTAAAATTTCACTCAATTTTAAATTTTAATCTGGTGAAAACTTAAGTTATGAAGAAACAAGGACATTACCTGGACATTTTGTCGTCAAGAAGGCATGGTTGTGGTGTACTGAAAATAACTAAGTTTGCCCACTGTTTGGAAAAATTTGAAATTAACGTACTGAGTAATAGACGAAAGGAAAGCAAGCAAGGAAAGCACTGATGGAGGGGTGCTTCAGATAGGCAAAGGTTGCACCAATGCTTTTGATCTCTAAAACACTAAAAATGGTAAAAATGATTTTTAACGTCTATAATTTTTTTTATAAAACTCTGTTCCGGTGCACCCAATGAACAACCGCACCATGGAATACATGTTTAATCAGTGCACCGGTTATATTTAAAAAAAATAGTCCTAGCACGGTGCGTGTGTTTTTGGGCATATGTGCGCACCGATGCATTTACTACTACATAGCGCACCGTCGTACATTTTTTGAAAAAATACAATGGTGCAAATTTTTTTGTTTAAGCATGACACAGTGCGGTATAATAATAGATGCCCCGGTGCAACTAGTTTTACATAGACCACCACGTAAATTTAAAAATTAACCCTAACACGATGCTCCATATTGGAGCACTGGTGCGCATGATAAAATGGAGTGCACCGGAATATGTTTTTTGACACAATCCTACATTGGTGACTAAATGTTTTTTATTTAACCATATAACTGTGCGCTCTACTAATAGCGCACCGGTGCTTCCAGTGTTATGTTGCGCACCAGATCTTTTTTAAAGAACACTATTACGATGCGTCATTATTTCCGTAGTGTACCGAATAATATTTTTCTTTATTTTAAATAACCCTGCTATGGTGCACTAGTTTTGAGGGCACCGATGCACATGCTGTATAAAATACATTGATTCGTTATGTACTTATAAAAGCACCGGCGTAAAAACATCCTCTAAAACCTTCGCCCGCTCGCCTTCGCTAGTATCATCCACTATAAACGGATTTTTGGGATATTTTTATAGGGGCATCCGCAAAAACCTCCACTAGAGGGTCTTTTCCTTATAGTGTATTTACGATGTAAATCCCTCCCTATCAATAGTATGAAACTGGAGATTGGGAGAAGAAACCCCCAAAAATCGAAGGGAGAAAAATAGTCATTGGATCGGAGGGGAGGACAAACTTCTGTCGTCCGAGCATCACCAAAGATTATGAACTAGGGGTAGAGCCCCAATTAACTGGGTCACCGGAGAACTACAGGCCCAGACCCTCTAGTTAACATAGCCTTGTTAATCCAGATTCTAGTGGGGCATGGTTCCAATAAAATGTTCCACCCCTTTTTACTGTTGTAAACAAAGGACAGAAAGAGAAAGAGAGAGAGAGAGAGGATGATGTCATAATGGTGCAGAGTGCTAGGGTGGCAGCCAGAATGCCACAGGGGAATGACAAGTGTCGGCATCGGATTTGCACAGGTCGAGTGTGGGACCCTATTGGGCATAAGCCTTTAGTTTGGTGCTCTTAAACCTTAACCATCACATATGAGTGTGGAGAAATCTCGGTCGTTTGATGTGAAGAAGAGTAATCGGGCCTTCAAAACAACGAAGCTCCCAAGAGTCGATCCTTTACCTTTCCTCCCTAGTTTTAATCGGGCCTTCAGAACACCGGAGCTCCCAAGAGTCGATCCTTTACCTTTCCTCCCCGGTTTCCCGATGCTTGATTGGGAAAGGTTCTCGGAAGGGATATGTGTCATCTTCCTTGCATGCATATGAGAAAAAATGAGTTAGGACATGTGTCGATGACATAAATGAGCCAATAGGAAGTGGAGAAGTGCTGGCATTTGATTGGAGGATCCCTTATTCCCTCTAATGATGTGTAGTGCCATGTCAATCCATAGGTTGTGTTGTGGTTGGTTCATGTGTCATGATTGATAACGTGCCACATATCTTAGATAGTTAGATTTATAGTGGAGAAGTTTTGTCTGAGGCTGGAGGATGTGATGACGTTAGTCTACACGTGCCATGACACATCATCATCCATGTGTTCATGCCACGTTATCCCGGTAATGACATTAGATTCCATGTGTCATGCCTTGTCATTGTGCCATGTCATGGTTTCACGTGTCTTTGGTGTTGGTTGGACAATCAATCCTTACACCCCCTCGAGCCGTGGGACAAATCATAGTCATCGGATTTGGGGGGTTGAGAGATCTTGGATGTTGATCTCTTAGACACGCTCAAGAGAGATTTGTTACCTCGGAGAACTGGACCACCGGATGAGGGGAGACCTATTTTCAAGGGCCTTGTGAATCCCAAGGTCCCAATTCCCCATGGGTAAGGTGCCCGGTGGATGTTGTCTCCTGCCACCAGATAATCGACAACCAAGAGGGCCTTAGTTATGTCAAAGGTTGGGATAAGGTTGTCCCAGTGCTGGGTGGGAAAGGGATTCTGGTTAAGAAAAAATTTCGGGATTGGAAAATCGGCTAACCGACAACCATAAGTTGTTATTTGTGTTAGTTGTTGGGGATCCGCAGGATCTTGGTGCCCAGTTGGGTACAAATCCGCCTTCAACTTCCACCAGTTGGTGTGCAAGTTATGCCAGTTGACTTTTGGCCAAAGACATGCCATGTCGAGGGAATATGTGTCCCATAAGGTCAGCGCCATGTGGTTCTACGTGGGATGGTACGAGTAGCGAAGGTCCATGTGGGTGCCACGTGGACGTAAGGTGGTTTTTGGCGGAAGAAGGCTTAAATTTTTTAAAAGACCATAACTCTTGATCCCAAGCTTGGTTGATCCGAAAAGATATTTTAATGACTTGGTTAAGTATTTTTCATGAGTTAGTTTACCATTTAGTAATTTAATGAAAGAGGAGGAATTAATGATGAAACACGACAACCATATATTATGATTTTATTTGATTTTTCAGCCAGTTTTGAGAGATTTTGGCGATTATTGGAGGATCTGGAGCTCTTTTTGAGGCCAGATCTTGGGGGGAAGTTGGGAGTTTGTTGCCAACTTGAAGCCTATATAAACCAGAGGTTATTGGCAGCCTGGGGGGAGTTAAGGTGAAGAAATGGAAATATTGACACCCCACCAGCCTAAGGAAGGGTTAGGGGGCCAAGTGTGTTATAAAATGGTATCAGAGCGGAGTTCAAACACTAGGCCTGAACGGACCAGAGATCAATCACAAGGATGGTATACTAAGGCTAATATGAGCCTGTTGGAAAGTGTCTTTTTGTATACAAATTTTAATTATTAGTTGCACATGTTCCTTGAAGAGAAGGACTACATATCAAATTTTGTTTTCAAAAGTTCCTTTCAACAGAAAAATTAAACATGTTGATTTGTAACAAGAAAAATCATGCCATGACCTTGTTGGAATGAGAATTACTCCTACAAGAATTTGAATATGTTGACAGGCCTTGATAGTTTAATCTGAATGTAAATAGCAGAAGACGCATAATCTTGTTATAGGGCTGCATGAGTCCATAAAATGGATGAGATGGATTGTTTTAATTAGGTTGTATTATTGTCTATGAGTATGGGTTGATATAACCCTGTCAACTTTGATGGCTATATAAATAATTCCTCATGCTTGGAGGACTAATGGACAAATGTTAAGGTCAGTTTATTTGACCTATAATGAAAGAGACATGTTGTTGGATTTTAAGAGTGGAAATTATGTGTTTGTAGGAATTGAGAGGTTCCCAGGGATGAATGACATGTTCATTAAGGTCCCCTTTTAGTTTGTAAGACAAGTAAAAGGATTCCCTTAGACTGTTGCTAGTTTTGATAAAGGAGGTTAGCTACTAAGAGTATAAAAGTACTCAGGTGTTGATGGGAGCATTAAAGTGCACCTTTTGGAAACCTGATAGGGATAATAACCTAGATAATCAATAGTTCTTACCCTTGTTGAATGTGTCTATTGACACATTATGTCAATAATGGGATTTTAAAAGTATTTATTGGAAAAAGGGGTCAAGTGACATGAGCATATGAGAAATTTCTCTGAGCTCATAGCCTTAATGAGTACATTTGTTGTTCCCAAGGGGGAATGTATGTATATATTTCTTGACCTGAATGCATGTCTATGCAAGTGAATGGAAGATGAAAATGGTTGGAACACATATAGCCTTATGAAGATAAGGCAAAGGATCAATGAGGTGTTGATTCAAAGTTTGGTAGAGGGAGTGCTTGGACACTTCCTTGAAGACTAATGAATTAGATAACATCCAGAGAGGGATGATAGCCATACAATAGGGCTTAATATTCTCAAGTAATAATGAAAGGAAATTTAGGTAAGAGTTCCCTAGTAAAGGTATGCTGACCAAGAATGATTTGAGGTATGAAGAGAGATAAGAATTGGTATCTTATTTCCCTAGGTAATGTTATATTTACCTATTTGAATTTATAATTTATGGAATACTTTTGTAGTATATGGGAAAGAGTGACCTTTTGCTAGTTGTTGTCAAATAGGACAACATATTCATGAGTATCCCTATGAGACTTGTCATATGAATGGTTGTAAGATCTTAGGGATGATTGATACTAAGTAAAAAATGTCAATGTGTATGAATGACATGGAAATAGGTGCAAGTAATGAACTTGCATGTTGATATCTATATATATGCTTGATTGCATGGTTTGAATGAATTATAGGGATGCTTGATATGAATGCAGGTAGGAATAAGTGGACTGTGAAGCAAGATTAGTACTTGCCAAGTTTTGGGTACTGATATGGATGCACAACTGACCCTATTTTGAAGGGTCTGATCATTTTTTTTGAATACTAGCTTGAAGGGGTTGTATACCATTCCTTAGATAGAGCCAGTGTAAGATTTTAAAAGAGAAAATGAACAAGAATGCTTTGTTGTTATGATTGGAAGGAAATATGATTATTCCTTTGAAGTTTCCATGAGAATGTCTAAGAGAAATAATGCATTAAATGATTTTAAATAGATGTGCAAGTGAAATTATAAAGTGTAACAGTTGTATACATACATTCTATGCTGATGCATATGATTAAGTGTCTGAAGGCAAATTGTAAATGCAAGTTGATAGACTAGATGCACATGTATGTATGTGTGGTTGAATGCATAACAAAAATGCATGCCTATAATTAGGAAGAATTTGGTAAATCTCTGAAATGATAGAGTTAATGCTAAATCATGGGTTGAGATCATTCCATGTGTTAATGGATATGCAACAAGAGAGATGCATATTGAAGAAGCCCCATGTGGGTAGACTGCAGAAGGGATCAGTAAGGAGAAGAAAGCCATAGAATTAATGACTATTGGGAAATTAGACAATGGGATGCAAAACCTATTTGTATAAGAATCCTATATTACATTTTAAAAGATAATTCATGTGTGAAAGACATGCAAGTGAATGCTTAATCATTTTGATTCCATTTATGGTTAAGGTGCACATATGCACTACGTTGAAATTGAATTTGTGAGCTAAATCTTGATGTTGTAGTATGTTGTTATATCCAAGAAAGATAGGCTCTCTGAATGAGGAAATGTCAATATGAACTTGACTACAAACTTCTCAGGGGAAATGGGGCAGGAAGTTCCCAAAAGGGACAGATTACAAAAGAAAAGAAGGATAAAAGGAAGAAGACTTTTCTCACCATAAAACTCTGATTGTTTAGTAGAGTTATATGTTTTTAAGGAAACAAGTATAGTCGGTGGAAGCAAACTAAATCAATGTTGATGATTGAATGAGCACTATGGGTAATTCCAGGATATGAAAATGGCAAAAAGGTCATGGAAATAATTCACTTGAGCTAAAATTTCCAAACTGTGTGAAGGAATTAGAGGTGGGAAATCCATTAGTTTATCTCTTGTTGTTTAATTATAATGTTTGAATGTGGAAGACTAATATGTGTAAATGTCGTAGGCACAAGAGTGCTAATCACTGTGTGAAAGAAAAATAATTGAATTTCCTTTCTTTCATGTTGCACTAATAAACATTGAGGATAATGTGATAGAGTGCAATTAGACATCCGAGACATATTTGAAAAGATGTCCATTGATGCTAAGAAGTTCTATTACTCCACATTTTGATCTAACATGACAATTGATATAATTGTGAATGTGATGATGCCTACCATGTGTACAAAAAATATTGGAGTTGTTGGGGAAGACAACTGCTAATGGTGGACAACCTCATACATAGGATAATAGAAGAGGTTGTTGATAGAAAAAAATGATGAAGGGACCTTCTGAGTCCCCATGAAGCATCGTTGATGAGGTAATGTCAGAAAGGTTGTTGGCAGTAAGACAAGTATAAAAAATATTCATGTCAATGTAACATATGGTTTGAAGGGATTGGGTAAGGATCCCTTTTGAACTGTTTTATATCTTGGTGGCATATATTTATGATTATGGTTGACTGTATGATTGTCATTGATACCCAAGAAGGGTGTGATCTAGGAAAATAGAACCTGAATGATAGAGGGAAGAACCCTTGGTAGTCAAGGATGGTTAAAATCCTTTCATGAAATTCATGAACAATTGTGTCATGAATGCATTGAATTAATCGTGAATGATTATTGATCCGCATTATTTTCAGCACGAAATGAGAGCGAAGATATAATAAAGAAATGCACATAGATATCGCGGATATCCAATAATATAACAAATATGTATTAGAGATGTAACCATAAACACAGATATACAGTAATACATGATTTCTATTAATGAAATAAATGTACAGAGTGAAAGACTCCCTAGAATGGTGGCAGCTTATCTCTGAGAAGAGATGTGATGGCTACTCACATTCGCAAGAAGATGATTACAATGAGGCTATGAAGGAATTTTTTACAGTAAGAAGGAATGCCAAAAACGCTAGACATCCAAAAACCTAACCCTAGGAGATGAAGCGCCAAAAGTCATGAGGGCCCCGTTTGGGTAAGTTCGTACATCAACTTCTCGGGGTCATAACTTTTGCATACGATCTCCGTTTTAGGCGTATGATAGTCCGTTGGAAAGGTATCATTGAGGAGATTCATTTTAGCCACAATATTAAAAATACTCCCATATTGCAAACCTATTTTCCCAAAAAACATCATTTAGGGCCTCAAAATGGCCCCATAAGTTAAAACCTGCTAAAAATAGTAAATTACCAAAATTGTTAGAAAATTGTTTTGAGCCAATTAGAAAAGGTGGGTGGCCACTGATATCCACCTGGATCAATCCTCCCTCCTTATGAAGCAATGGTCTCCATTGCATTGAGTGCCCAAGGGAGAGGAAAAAGCATTTGCTGAATCTGCATCTTGGTGAGTTGCTTGCCTTGCTGGAGACGTTGCGCTGCTCAGTTTGTGGAAGTCTATCATGAACCTGTTGAGGCTGAGGTTGTTCAACAAGTCAAGCTACACGAGAGGAAGTTGTGTAGAAGGAATATTTACGCTTTGCTGCGATCTTGTCGACCTGCTTCTGTTGGGTAGAAGGTGCTTGGGCTGAGGCTGTAGTGGTTGCAGTATCCTTCTGTTCACCTTTTGAACAGATTGTGAAGAAGCTAGATTTTGTAGTATGAGATACTACCTTACAAAACTGTTTAGGTGGAACAATATTTGGAACTATCTCTGATATTATGTAGAGATGACCCCCCAAAGAAACAATGACACTGTGGGGTCGAGACTCATAAACAACATGGCGTCTCCACATATATGGCTGGCCCAAGAGAACATCACAGACATCTAGTGGGGAAACATCACATAATACCTCATCCTTGAAAGGCTGGATGCCATATGATAATTGACACTGTTGGCTGACACGAAGATCTCGTCCTTGGAGAAGCCACCCGATGTTGTATGGCTGCGGGTGTGGTGTTGTCGACAATCCCAACTGTTTGATGACTTCTGTTGAGATGAGGTTATTCTGGCTTCCACAATCAACAATAAAATGCAGCGGGGTCCCCTTCACCCACATCTGTGAATGAAAAAGGCGCTCCCCCTATTTAGGATCTGTTGGTTCTTCTGGTTGAATTGTTGCGGTCGCGACAATAGAAGTGGGGTCTACGTCAATGATCTATCTTTTACTAGTATTTTCAGAATTAGATTATGAATCAGGGTTTGACTCCTTGTCTTTGATCTTGGCCACCAATGACTGTTTTGAGCGACATTCATCTGTGTTGTGCTAGGGGCTTTTGTGGAAATCGCTCCATTTTCCGGTGTCCTTCTTTGTCTTCCCATGACCCTTCTTTTCCTGTGGCTTGGACTGGTTTTCGGGAGACTGTTTGTTAGGGCCGTCTTTGTGATACTTTGGTTGTTTTGGGTTTGCAGACCCAAACTCCCATTTGTTCCGGTGCTTAATTTTCTGCTCGATTTTAACAACATATCGATAAGCAGCACCAAGTGATGAGATGTCTAGAAAATCCATTTAAGCCCCATTGTATTTCAGAACCAAATGTCGTTCAGAGTCTTTGATACCCATCTTGGTGTGTAAGGTATGGAAGGTATTGGTGAACTCTGGAACTGCTTGGCCCCTCTTTTTCCATAGTGTGGTCCATCTCATGTACTGGTCCTCATAGTTTCCAATAGGGTAATACTGTTCCTTTACCGCATCCACAAAAAAATCCCAAGTGGGCTCGGCCCCATATATTCCAG
>SNQJ01S0145919.1:0-24006 GCA_010110895.2 Picea sitchensis
TTACTGATTCACCCCCCCTCTCAGTAATCCAACAAATTATCCTTTCTGGATCCAACCAATCTATTGTATCTTCAAGATGTTCTTCTCATGCAACAACATCTTGATTCTCAGCTTCAATAATTGTAAAAATTTTCCTCTGGGTACCTTAAAGAAATATCTCTCAGCTTGGTTGTATGACTCCACCCTATCAACAACAAACTTTGTGATGTACCCTCCAATGGTACTATTGAACCAGTGATCTATTACTCATGATATGGTGTTATCAACTTCCTTGACCTTCTTTATCAACTTCGATGTCCAGACCACAGGAAGTCTAGATCGGATCTCAAACTGGGTATCGGCTAATCTAGATAGCCACTCGAATAGCTCTTGATGGATTCCTCCAAAGAATATCTCGTGTATATTAGTAAAAGCATGCTTCTCCAACCAGTCCTCTGAACTAAGATTAGGGTTCTTGTTGTGGGCTTCAGCGAAGTCCTTTTCTTGATCTTCTATCCACTTTTGAGTTTTTGACTTCGATGGAAACCACCTTGACATTCCCTTAAAAATATTCTTGTCCCTGCAACAGAGCCATTTGTTGGCACAGGGGCAGACCCAGGGTTCAGCTCCAAGAGTGCACCAACAAGCCCTAGCTACCAGCCCTTTCGAAAACACCTACGAAACAGATGCAGTCTCACCCAAAGCAGCTATGAGGGGATTGTAGGACAGAGATGTCTACAACCAAGGGGAATATTAAATGGATCTAACACAGGAACAACACAACATTCATATATCACTTATCAGCTTGATCTACTCCATGCATCTATCAGATCTACCTTAGCAATGCAATAATGGTATATGAAGGACAAATACAAAATACCAATCATACACAACACAAAATATACATGGTTCACCCTCTCTCTAGGGCTACATCCACATAATTGTGCTATATTATATTGATGTAAATCATACAGTTCTTATAAGTACTCTGAGCTAGCAGATCTTCTCTTCTCCTATCTTTATCTCCCCTTCCTATGCAGCCAGTTGCAGGGTTGATCTTCGCACCCCGCTGAAGATCTTACAATCCAGAAGGCTCTTGTACCCATCACTTCTCTCTCTCTCTCTCATAATACTCTTCTCTTGACCAACTCAATATCAACAGTAACAATAACAACACATCAACCCAAAAGTACCAACCCAACCTAGGCCCTTTAGACCTCTATTTATACTTTACAATCATTCACCGACATCCTTAGGCCGAAACCTGAGTATCCAAAACCCTAGATACCAAAACCCTAGGTGTCTAAAACCCTAGGTCAATTTGACCCATGTTTTCAGGGCTTCGCCAGCCTGTCTTTCCTTCCTTCTCGCGCGGTGCTCCAAAGAATATTATGGTGGATTTTTCCTCTTTCTGAGTCATCCACGATCCTTCTTCCTTGCTTATCTATCATCCTCGGTCTCCTCTTCCAACAACTTTCTTTCTCGGGATTTGCTCCATCTTTTCTTCTCTTTTTCTCGCTTCGACACAGTATCAGTCACTATGTCTTCCGCAAAGTTCATTTTTTCCCTTTTCTTCCTTGTTCTTCACTTCCTCCCATAACCAAGGGCCAACAGGGTGAAAAATACCTACAATAGTTAGGCATTGGACTTGTTTGTTCTTGAGGAAATGATGTGGTTATGATGCCTACGTTGAACCATTGACCTATGGAAGAACTTTTTATTTTTCCCCCTCTTTGAAGTTCACATTTTTCCCCTCTTTTCTTCCTTGTTCTTCACTTCCTCCCATAACCAAGGGCCAACAGGGTGAAATACCTGGGCTAGTTAGGCATTGCCCTTGTTTGTTCTTGAGGAAATGATGTGGTTATGATGCCTACGTTGAACCATTGACCTATGGAAGAACTTTTTATTTTTCCCCCTCTTTGAGCTATCTAATTCTGGACTTCTGTTTCCAGAGAATCTCCTCCTGAATTTCTCTTTCATTTATTTTAGTTTGAAGGTGTTTCTATTCTTGAATGAGTGAGTCAGTTATACCTTCATTGATGATGTCTTGTTGAAGTTGATCCATTTTCTAAGTTAGTTTGAGATTCTCCCACATAATATTACCAAAGTCTCCATGTTCCAAATTTTGAGTTGTTGTTTGATATATTTGAGCTTTTGAAAGTAGTGCATGTAAAGGAGAGAGAAGGGGATTGAATTTGGTCCACCAGTATTTGAAGGTTTCTAGGAAAGAAGGGGAGGTTAGCCATAAACTTTCAAAATGAAAAGGGAAGATTTCTAGGCCTACCAATAAGGTCATGGTGGAGATGGATAGGCCAATGATCGAATCCCGTGAAGAGGAGAATGGATGCAGAAGGGTGCATATTATGTAAGAGGATCAAATCAGAAACAATAAATCAGTCAAGGAGAGAGGTGACTTGATGGGGGTCGCGACATCGATTGTTCCAAGTGAAGGTTCCATTAGATGTTTCAATATCCATAAGATTGAGGGATTGTATGGTGTTGTTGAATCTAAGAGAGTCCTGGTCAAGTCTTTGTATACCCTTTTTAGAGAGAGAAGTCATAAGGTTAAAGTCTCCACCAAGAATCTAATAGTGATTAGAAGTTAAGGTTTGGAGGGAAATCACATAATCGAGGAAGGAGGCTTTGTCCGAACAAGAGTGAGGTCCATAGAGGCTAGTGAGGAAATCGATAGTGGATGAGCCAATGAGTTGGAATTTCGCTGAGATAGAGTGCTTGGTTATGAAAAAAAGGGAGAGGGTAATAGTGTTCAAGCTCCATAATAGGGCGAGGCCACCTACAGAACATATGGTGTCAATGGCCATTTCTTGGGAGCTAGGCCAAAGATGGGGTGCTAAGGAGATAATTAGAGAATGGGGACATTTGGTTTCCTGGATCATGACAACAAAGGTTTTTCTTTGGGCTGTGAGCGATTTTGTGTTGAAGAAGCCTATGTTTGGTCTTACCTTTCATGCCCCTTATATTCCAGGAGATAAATTTCATGAAGAAGGTGGGTGATCCAGGTGGATATTGGTCACCCGCCTATTCCACTTGGACCCCCACCATTGTTTCTTCTAGTTTTTCAATTTCAATTGTAGCACACCTTATTATTTTTGGTACTTTTTCTTGGTCCTAAACTTCCAGGAGCTGTGGGGAGGCACCAATGACATTTTTGGGCATCAAAGCTCCGATGAATATGAGTCTGTTATGGACTCTTGATTCGGGTGGATTAGCAGTGTATTCCTCGATAGATATTTCTAACGATGTATCATGTGCGTCAAACGGAGATATATGCCAAAGTTACGACCCGGAAATTGATGTACCAAATTACTCGGACGGGGGGCCCATATTCTCGGCATTTCAGCCCTAGGTTAGGTTTTTGGATGTTTAGGGTTTCCATTATTTCTCAATAATATATAGGACTTCAAGCCCCACTAAAACAGAGTTCAGGAGTAACATAGCCGCCACATCTTCCTCAGAGAAGTTAAATTGTAACTTGTAGCTGGTTTATTCCATTATGTTTTAAAACGTTTCAGTTCTTGATATTAATGAAATGAAGTGTTATTTCCACTGCATATTTGTATTCGTGGTTATTTGTGTATTTTGTTGCGTTCTGCATAAATTCGGACCAGTGGTATCAAAGTAGTATTTTCGTTATTTCTCGATCCTTCTTGTATGTCCCCAACGGTGTCGCATATTAGTTCGATCTGGTTGAACCTTTGCAAAATCAGCCTCGCAAACCCCAATAACCCATTTCCATGGGGATGAAAAGAAATATGAGGGAGCAGAGATCCTATCAAATTATTGCCCTCGAAAGCGTGCCCCTTGAAAACAAAGGAACGTGGATGATGGATAACTCTCACCCAAAACTCAACGACACCGTAAGTGCATCCTGCGATCCAATAGCCACCTAGAGGCACAACCCTTTAAGGTACAAGTAAAATTTTACATTCCCACATTTGATGGCCAAATAGATGAAAAATTGGTAGATAGATGGTTGAATCTATTAGAAGTTAATTTCTCGTTCATGACTCTTCCCTCGACTCTGAGAAGATTATTTTCACCGCCAAAGTTGTCCCCCAAGTCAAGGACTAGTGGGAAACTTACTGCGGAGAAAAAGGATGAGGAGATACCCTCTTTGTTCTCATTCATTCCCACCAATTTTCCGGACACGCCATCAAGTAACAATATTATCCCATGGTGAGCTATGAGGACAAGTACATACAATGGACTAATGCTTATGGCAGCAGAGGGATCAAGATGTGCATGAGTCGACGAATCTATTCCATACCCTAATACTGTAAAGTTGCATCAAAGATTCGAGGAAACATTTGGTGTTGAAGTACCAATCACCGCGATTTGTTCACACAGATACATTCAGGAGGAAAAGGAATTCCTCAACATCTCCTCGCTTTGGGTGGCATACCGATATGCTGCAAAGATTGGAGCAAAATTTCAAACATACGTTTAGACTTTGGATCTCATAATCAAAAGAAAGAAAAAGGTGGCCCCAAACTATAGAACAAAGGAAAATCTGAAGGTATGGGCGTGTCTCAAGACAACCTACCAAAGCTAAAAGAAAAGAAAACATTGTGAATTGAAGGACACGGAAAGTGGTGGAGTTCCATAATGATAATATCCACCACAACACAAGTGCAGTGTCACCCAAACAGCCACCGGTGGCCGAGATGAGGGCTTGAATGAGATGCATGTTCACATAAAATCAACTGAGAAGGGGAAATCGATAGAGGAAGAAGATTATCGATGTGGATCCCAATGCCACTATTGTCGTTGATTCGCTAAATTGACCGTCCAATAATCGGTGAGTGGAACCGGTTCGGGTTGTCTAATAAATCCCAAGATGTTTGGAATGAACCACCCTAACGATTTTAACAGCTTCGTTGGCCTCTCTAAGGTCCTAAGAAAACCAAAGAGAAAAACTAATCTAAAACTAACTAACCGATCTAAACAAATGTTCAAACTAAACTAACTAAAACCACAAAACAAACTAAAACTAAATAAAACAAACTAACTAAAACCAAATACAAGAAACCAAACTAACTAACAATAAATAAAACAAACTAATACACTAATCTAATTAAAACAAACCACTAAATAAATTAAACTAAAACTAAATATAAACTACTCTTAACTATTCTATATTAATTACTATTACACTAACTCTAATACTTAGCAGTCTAACTACTAATTGAATTACAACTTATTCAATAAATATACATTATCTACAACTCATATGCATTTGAATAAACTTGTAAAACTCATTTGATTTATGCCCTAAGACAAATTTTGGGGAGTATTTTTTATTTTCCTTATAAATAAGAAATAAATTTACTGAAATTACCAATCTAATATATTAACCATATATATATATCTAACTTATATTAAAATAGAACTACTAATAAATATAATTAACAAACAAGGACAAAATGACCTCGAAAGCTTCTAATTTGTCATGTGTATGATGATCTCCCGGTTGGTCGGAGGAAGGAAACTCTCACCGAATAATCCAGAAGCTTCCCGTAAAATCCATAGGTCATGGCCGCTTCTTGAAGTGTTTTTACAGGATGAACAAGACATAAAAAATCATAACAATTATATAATTTATAAATCTCTACAAAGGAAACCTGTTATGCAATAACTTATATTTGATAATTCAACCAATGAAGAAGATAAATCTATCGTTCACAAACTATCAAACAATTGTTATGTTCTTTAAAAACACTTGGAAGAAATCAGATATGGATTATTTTGATTAAATTATATCATTTGCAAAAAGACATAGCTAAAGTAGTCATTAACCAAATACAATTCGATATACATAACATGAAACAAAAATATTGATATTTCGCGAGAAGCTAAAGATGTAACAAAACACCAAATTATGCCTCGGTCTGTATTAAAACTCCATATCATTGTTCTCCCACTTAATGAGGATGATTATTGCAAAAAAATAATAAGTATTTATAAGTTTTCCATTACGGTAAAACTTCCCTGCGGATAGTATCAAACTGTTATTATTAATCTGGAAGATATTCCCAAAATCAACCAAATCCAGGGAAACTAAAATGCAAGTGAAATATTTCAAATCTCCCCTAACCATCATATCCACCGCACTCTCAATTGATCCGCGAATAGACCCAAAATAACAAATTAGAAAGATATTTTATTAGTGTCAATAAAAAATCTAATCCTTCAGATTTTAGCTGTAATCATCCGACTGTGAAGCTAGTCTAAATAACATACATGATCATAATTGAAATCAAATCAAATCTTTTAAAAAGAATCAAAACCAATTTTCTTCCAATGATCATTTAAAACTAATCACTAATGATTTTATTATTAAACATTAAACGTAATCAAAAGTGATTCAATCGAAAAACATGGGTAAGAATATTATGTTTTTCTGTTACCAAAAAAAATCGGGTCAAACAATAACAAAAGAGATCAAGCTTTCATATCCAATTAAAATCGGATAATGAGTCATATCAGATGGATATGATCTAATCCAACACAACCATTTTCCACTTGTTATAGATATAATGGTATAACAAAAAATCATATCGCTTAATCAATAATAATGATAGAGCATTCATTTCGGATTATGTGTAAACTAAATCATACTGCATCAAAGATCAACCCAACCAATTCTCAGGATTGATATCGCATCATAAATCCCTCGCGACAATAACGACGCTAAATCTTAATAGAATCAATGTAGATTAGAATTGTAAACTGGAAAAATAATCAAAACAAATCAATGACCGAAAGTGTAATATGAAACAAATTGTGAACTGATATAGTCAATCTCGTCATGAATCAAATTCAAACAACATATTCATTGCAATATGAATCCAACCGATAACATGGTGGAACCAACAGAAAACCAATGCGAATTAACCGGGTTGGTATAACTGTTATGAATTAAATCTATTCACAATTTGGGTGAATTTTGTATAGAGTAACATTGGAAATGATCCGAATTGTATTCATGTTGATCGAAAGTCATATGGGACATAAAACCGTATCAATTAACCATATCAAAAATCAAGCTAATCATAGCATATACATTATAACCAAATCTAATCGAAATGTGATTGTGTTCAAAATTGAAATATGAGAAACAATTTTGTGTCTAGAATAGATACAAACGACTTCAATTGACAGCAGAGCATTCATTTAAACTAAATTAAACAAATCAACTCCACACCAAGATCAATCAAACCGATGAAAATCCAATCGAAGCTAAACCGAGAAAATGAATTCGATTTATCAAAACAAAGCTATGTACATAATGCATACAATATGACGAGAAAGCAAATCTATGTTGTAAACAGAGCTATTCAAAAGAATTTGAATTGCCATAAACAAGCTGACATCAACATACCCTGCAGTGAGGCTGCTCAAATTATGCCAATTTAGAATTTTAATCGCTAGGCCTATCTACATTTTTTAAACAAGATGGAGCCTCATTGGCCCCTTTGTTTTTACCGCTATTTGTAGCTTAGCTCCTTTGACCGGTACATAACCTCAAGACCTCCAAAAAGGAATTCAATGTGAATCTAAATATCAAGATAGTATATCTCTAACCACGAGCTACATTGATCATAGGGTGGCACTATAGGTTTAGACAGAGTAGAGAGGGTTTGGATGAATGACTGGGCTTCACAAGGTAGCTTAATGCCAAGGTAGTTAGGTTGTCCCCAGAGGCAAGGGTAGGTTTGGATTACCAAATTCATGTAGCGTTCAAGACAACAAAACCTTGCTAATAGGGTATTCATGAGCCAAGAAACGCCCACTCCTAATCGGAGTCCCCACTAACATGATAGGGTTTGGATCATTAAGAGGTTTTGGCTTGTTCCTCGTCATTCGTGAAATTAGACGGGCATTCTTTTGCCTTTGGCGTTTGCATTGGGTTTGGCTTTGGGCTTCTTTCCCACAGGCTTAAAATTCTCGACATCCTTGGTCACATAGTAGGGTAGGTCGATGGGTGAATCGGGTAAGGGTTTAGTGTGTGGATGTTGTAGGGTAGTAAGGCCGGGGCCTTGTCTTTCGGCCACCACGTTTGTCAACCTCGCGGAGGGTTCAACCTCAAAAATCATTCGAAAAGAAAAATTGTTCAATAATCTTGTGTAAACCTTCTAAATGTGACGTATAACAATAATTTAACCGTACCTGTAATGAAAAGGCTAACGCTTTATTTCTTTGTACTTCAGGACATTTTAAAACGTGCTTCCATGCAGATAATAGGGCATATTGAGGTTATAACCCATAAAACCATAAGCAAACGAAGGTGGTGTAAGAAAAAACACCCATACCGGCCTTCGCAGGTGATAAAATGCTGATTTCATCAATAATAAATCATGCCACCGGTGTTTCTAAGCATGGTCACGGCAAACCTTTTATCAATGTGGAGATAACATTACGCAATCGGAAGAGCGTCCGCGATCTCCTACTTTGGTAAATTTTGGACCATCGCTGTCCGCTAAGTGTGCAAACCCGGTGAAGTAAAGACCGATAAACCCGCTTCGGGCCAATTTGTAATTGAACACGCCTAACTGGCTCGACAGCCATCAAAGGTTATGGCGAATTGCCTAACCACGCATAGGTTAAAACCCCGACTTTTTGTATAAATGGAGGCCACCCATTTTCCTCGAGGTCACCACAGGCACTGTCAAACATCAACAAAAGGCAATTCTAATAGGTTCATCCCTCACGATCGGGCCATGGTGCAGCAATACGGTAAGGGCCTGATTTTAACTTCATCACATTTACCAGGAGGCGTAGCCATTTGGTCTAACAACAAATGAACGAACAAGGGGAAACATTACGCGCTGCATGCAGGGTGGTGGAGTTATTCACCACCATGCACAATAGTTATAGTAAAGTACAACCTCCAAGTTCAAAATCTGCTCAAACAATCATAACATAGTTCAAACCAAAAAACTAATGGTGAGTGTTATGCCAATGCGCCATTAACTATAGTTTTTCAAACCAATGTCATTCAACGTATAATCAAACTCAAATGTTAACCATGCGCTTATTGTATAAATGTTTAATCAAAAGTTTTAAAACCATTGTGCCAATCAATTCATAAAATTTGCAAGCCAAGAGCTATAAAAGTTTATCATAAGGATCACATTATATATATAAAAACAAAAAATAAACCACATGACCCCATGCAATTCAATAATAACTAGGAAAGTCACGAAACATATAATTCTATATGCTCAATGCCTCACAAAATTAATAAAATCAAGTCATGCAAATATAAGAATGTCCAAATAAGAATAGCTCGAAAATCCTTTCAGCCACACAACGATAAACCAAAGGTAAGTTCCATGGAAAATACTGAAGTTAAAAGATCATGATAGTCCAAATAACGATAGAGGAGTTTTCAAGCCATACCGTGAAAACTTATGGAAACAAATTTGTGGGTGTCGAAGAACAAAAATATCGCCTATTTGAAAATGCATCTAATAATTTGAAGTCAAGACATAGGTGTGGAAGTTCCTTTATTAGACAATAGAAAAATTGAATTGGTTTCCAACAATGGCGAGACACTGGTAGAAGCAGTCATCTCTATCAAAAGAAATAAATTCAGATTAGGGAAAAGAAGAAAATTTCAACCAAAAACAACAACTAGACAATCGTACAAACATCATCATTTACCATCTTTTCCAGCTAGCTTTTAAAATAAGGAAAACTAATACCTTTAAGATCAAGAAGTCAATGAGCATATTAAAGATAAAATATTCACATCGTTTCCATGGCCATTGCCGCAAGCAGTGTCCATAGCCTCCATAGGGTTTCCATTTAACCCACTCGACATCCGTATCCCATCAAGAAGCTCTAGATCAGAATAAAGGGACGCTAAAGAGGTTTCTATATATTTTTTTATATTTTTACGATTTTCATGTACCCAACATTGCTTCACGCTACAGTCTGCTCAGCACTTCTGCCGGTTGTCTTGGTGCCATGCATGCATTTACCAATACAACCCGGCTCAAGATCCCTACCTAGTTTACAAGCCTTCCCCATAATGTACCTATTAATATTTTTCTTCTTTGTAGATATATAATGGAAGCCGTAAGTGACGCTGATAATACCATATTTAACATATTTTTTAGACCTCATCAATTTTTTAACATCTTTCCTTTATTGAGCTCCAGAAATGTTTTATAAAACAACTTCCTACTCTATTGCTGAGACATCTTTGAGTCATTCCTTTAAGGAAAAAGGGACAGCCGTGAAAAAGATAATAGATGATCATGACAACTTTACCAAAGATTGAATCAAGAATTTCTTTCAAACAACAAAATGTTTCCAACTTAGATATCAATTAAGCAATACATCACTGATGTTTATAAAACTAAGTCATTTCAAAGAAAGAAATTTTTCTTGTCGCCTTTTTCTGAATGGCTCGGTGCATAGGTATGCGTATTTTTTCAAAACTGACCAATTCAAATCAAAATCAAACGTAAAGCAAACTAAAATGAAAACAAAATGAAATATTTACATACTATACAAGGGTAGTTATCAAGAAAGTATATTTCGGCTTTGGCCATTCACCGGATAGGTTTCAAGTTTCCCTTCAAGATTCTGTAATCTAAAGGAACTAGGACCCAACTTTCAACAAGAATTAAAAATGTCCCAAGCCATAAGTTTTGAAACTTGGTGTGATCACCCTTTCCTTCGTGTGGTTTATCCCACTTCAAGACGAGATCGCTTACTTCAAAATTCTGCACGGGCGGAATTAGAATCGAACCATCTTTAATCAATTGTTGATGTTGATCTTACTTACGCTTAGCTTTGCTCCTTACTTCTTCCAACTTCATCAAAGCTGCTAATGCGTTTTCTAAAGGAGTGACAGTCCTCTTGGTCCTTGTGACAATTGAAGCGAAGGAAAAAGAGAATTGAGGTGGCAGAATGGCTTCTCCGCCATAAACGAGAAAAAAGGGGAGTTACCTATAGCGGATTTGGGTTTTACCCTATCAGCCCACGCATGCTCAAGAGTGCATCGCGCTACTCCCAGGATTTCGAACTACCTGGCCTTCTCTGATACCTTTGATCAAGTTCTTGTTTGTTGATTCCCTCGCTAAGTCGCTGTCTGGGTAATCCAGCGTAATAATTTAGCTTTAACCCTATCCAAAGCTTTAACCTACTCATCTCAAGAAGAAAATTGGCGAAGTAAGTTATCAAAGACCGACAATCAGGGATACCCCAAATGAGTGGATAATATTCGAAGTTTAGAAAAGCAATCACCGACTTGTGTTAACAGTTCTTAGTGCGTTGGCTTCATACCATCGAAAGTAAAGTAGTCTGTGGTCGGCCACAATGTATCTGTGTTGTTGTGAGGATGGAGGGTTAATAGGACCTATGATAATACAAGGCCCCATTGTTGGAAAGGAGGTTCCATCAGACGGGTTGCAAGGAAAGGTCGGCTTTTGCAAACCCACTGGACAAGCCGGATGCATTTATTACACTTCACGACACAAGGCATGGCCCCTAAAGAGTGGGCCAAGTAGTAACCGGCTCTTAGAACCTTATGAGCGATGGTGTTCGCACCGGCGACCACCGCATTCTCCCGATGCAACTCAAGCAAGACTTTTCTGCTTCACTTTTCAAGGCCGCGATCAAGACGGGCTGTCTTTGAAAAAACAAGATAACTGCCTACTCAGATGAAAGGAGGCGTGACTTTAGTCCTGCAACGCCATCCTTGGTGGGTCAAGGTGACGGGTGCTGATCCATGTTCAAGACAAAATTCCACATCGCTGCACTGCTGACCCTAACGAGGTTTTGTGCAACAAATCAAACTTTGATTTCATAGTTCTAGGTTTGACATATCACTATATCTTCTTTGTCATTACAGCTCAATCAACAACCAACTTACACAACTCTTGGCCTCTCACAATATGAGCTAGAGTGATTTCTAAGTCAAATTCCTAAAAGGAGGTGACCCAGTTTGTTTCTTCTCTCCTAACTCCCTTCATGACCAACAAGTTTCTAACGTCAGGGTAGGGGACAATTATCTTTGTCCTTGACTTCAAAAAGATAGGACCGGAATGCTTAACCGCTGAAAATATGTGAGGTTTGTCGATCAATCACTGGTAGTTGCTCAACACCTTGAGCAGTATTCATAAAGGTGATGGTTACTTCGTTGTTCTCGGAATTCGTCTGAGTTAGAATTGTGGTATAGGAACGATTAGAGGCAAAAAGTATAGAGTGTAAAAATCTTGAGAGAAGTCGTGGCTCATGAGAGATCTGAGCATATATTATGGCAATCTTATGGCATTGAAAGCTTGGTTTTCAGGGTCCCCTGCTGATACCGGGTGTCTTTCTTAATCGTGTTTTGTAGAGGCTCAACCATTTCGGAGAAACTGGGACAAATCTTCTCATGAAATTAATCTCGCCTAGGAAAGACTGCATGGATTTTGGAGGTAGGTGGGGGAAGTTTACGATGAATTGGGTCCTCTCGGGATCAATAATCATCCCATCACTAGACATCACGAATCCTAGTAATTTACCCCGCTCTACCGCAGATGGACTCTTGTTCAAGGAGATGTCGTATTTATGATATCGTAGCAGAACGGCTCGTAAGTGAGCTAGATGGTTGTTTTTGTTCTTAGAATAAACTACTGCCATCATCTAAGTAAACTACTACTGAGTGATTGATTAAGCCTCAAAAAACAATGTCCATTGCTCAAAGCTAGCACCAAGATTAATAAATCCAAAGGGCATTTTGTGATAAACATAAGTTCCCCACGGACAGGAAAATGTATTTTTTTATTGATCTTACGGGGAAATTTGGATTTGGTTATAACCAAAGAAACCATCCAATAAGGATATCCTCTCAGAACCGTGAGATACTTGTTGGAAGGATCTGTTCCATGGGTGGGACAGATAATTGTCTTTGTCCGACGCTTTGTTGAGGTTTCATAAATCGACACAAAGCCTAATTTCCCCAATTTTCTTCCTCGAACTTCAACAGACAAGGTTGGATACCCATTGAGGCTCAATGAAAAATTATTTTAGCACCTAGGATTTTATTCAATTTTCTTTTGAATGGTCGGTTCTAGCTTAGGGTGCATCTTCCCTACCAAGAAGGGTAAGGTCAGGGGTTTACTCCGATGACATGTCAGATAATATTAGGATCAAACGCTTTTAAGATCATCAGAAGTCCATGCAAAGACATCCTTAAATTTTTTAAATAATTTAACAAAAGCAGTTCTTTCTTGCTTAGAACATCCCAAGTCTAGATCGGGATATTGAGGATTTTCACTAGTCCCTAGATTGACTTTTCATAAGACAACGAGGAACTATTATTGGTTTTACAATTGACCGCCTTTTTAAATTTATCTTCGAAATCATAAAACTTCTCTAATATAAATATGGATTTGGGTATGGAATTTAAAATGTCCGACAGAGCTTCAGGAGATTTCCTCGATTAGGTAATACCGTAAAAATCGCAACGCCATGTGTGCGCTCATCTTATCATCGCGGCCTTGAAAGGTTTCTTCCATGTTAATGACTGATCATTGTCAAATACTCCGGGCCTTTGTGATATTGTCGTGAACGTATGGTCAAACAATAGTTCACCTGAGAAGGCATTTCAGATGTTTCCTTTTGTAGGAAGAAGTTTAGAGGCTATATTAGCTAGTAGATCCGGGCTTCAGCGTTATTTAATCTAGGAATAGAATTATATTGAAAGCAGAAAAATTTATTCATTAAACTCCATAGCTCAGACTGATAACATTTGAGAATGTGGGTTAATAAATGTATAGAATCTCTAACCCCGCTCAACCATTATTTCAGAAGTCACTCTCAAATACAACCATTTTGAATGTTCATATCCAAGGCTTTGTTGAGACCTCCTGCGCAAAGCTTCATATTCAGTAGTATTGTTAGTACATTCAAATTCTAGTCTACAAGACATTAATATCTTGTTACCCGTCGGATCGATAATGATGCAGCATACACCAGCTCCTTCTTTAGACACCGTCGAAATATAGAGACCAAATTTGATTTCAATCAGGCTCATGAGACTATTGCATAGAAGCTGTTGGTTGCACATATGCTATGATCCGGACTATCACTCGATTGGATGATAGGTGAAACTTCACCATCAAATTTCCTCAAGAAAGGTGTCCATCCTTGGACTTCAGGTGAATCACCAGGAGGTGTGTATGGTTCATTAGGGTCGCTCAAATCCGTGACCGCGAACTGAAGGTAACGCTCACTTCCATTAACCCTCATCTTGTTAGGGCTTTACCGCTCGAAGCTACAAGTGAGACCACCATCGGTAACCATGTAGTCGCCTCGGACTACCCCTCGCCTCAAAAATAGACCATACACTTTCTGAATATCCACCACAATTATATCAATAACCCGATGAACCTTTCGGTTAGACGATAACCTAATCAAAACATTTTTAGTTCCCGCCTATAACTCTTTAACATCCGCTCTCACATCAGATTGTTGATTTTCAAAGTAGATGGTTCCATTTCAGCATTAATCTTTTGGCAAACGGAATTGGCAGAATACATTTGATGATGCCCTCGAAATAACCATACAATTACATTTCTGTTGAAGATTTTGAAAGTTCAAAGAAAAGGAGGTACATTCTTATGAGTACCTTAGAGTAGTAGCTTGTGGTTCTTACCGCAGCTTCTAATGCTACTTTATCTACATTATTTAGATTATTTGGCTGTGAGTTACAAGAAGGATCCCTTTATCTTGAGGATCAAGATTATTTTAGTGGAAGTCTTCTACGAAACTTTCCTTTGCAATAACCCAAGCACATTTGAATTACCATTCTTGCCATTTTCTCAAATATTTTGCAACATTTTCTGAAAAAAAAATGGAAATTTCAACAAATCATAAATAAAAATATTAGCCCCATCTAGGGATCTTCAAATAACATCATAATCTAAATTTAGGGGTCGACATTACCGCTTAGTTTCCTACTCAATTTATGGTTTTGGAGGTGAAGTGTTGTAGTGTTCTCTAGGAGGTTTGTTTGTTTGTCTTACTCCTAGTGTTATAAGGGTGAACAGCCTCAAAGTTAGCTTGAAAGATGTCAGTCCGGTGAAATGTCCAAAGATGTTTGGAGAAGACTGTTCTTCTTGAACTGTCTCTTTTTTCAACTACCTCCTCAGGAATCTCGTGAGGCATCAAGTTATCTTGGGTTTCTAGGATTGTCTCAAGAGCACATTGCAAACTTCTAGGTTCAAGCCTTCAATAAGCTAGGGTCGGCTGGCAGCGGCTGAAAGGGGGTTTGTAGGGTCCCAACCGAGGGAATACTTCGACCTTTAAATCTATAACTTGATTAGACATTTTTGTAAATAACTTTAGTTAACTTCTTCCAACCAACTTTTCAGGTTTTGTTTTACTTTGTGTGGTCTGGGGAGGATTTCAATCTACTTTTTGGAAGAAGTTGTCGCCTCGGCCAAGGCTAGAAGAGTCCCAAGGCTGGCATGTCTTTTCAATATGACTAGCCTCCTCAAGGCTTCTAACAACGTGGCCTTTAGATCGCTTGACCCAAATAGCTATACTTTGCTGTAGAGATTTAGTGTAGTAAGCTATTACTGCATTTAGGGTATAGAATCCTAGGATTCATTTGCCGCTAAGAATCTTTGGATTAAAATCTTTAACTTTTTTTTGGTTCATTTTAAGCTTTGAAAGATCCATGACTAAGACTTCCCGAGGTTTACCATCTCCTCTAATTTTTCCAAAGATGACTCAACTTTTCCCAAGACACGCATTGTATTGGGGTTGTTGGGAAAAGTACCAAGTGGACGCGATACTCCCTCAAAAGTATAAGGGAACAACCTGGCTGCACAACGTATTCATGTTCAAATAATAAGGAAGTCTAATGGCTACCATAAATTTTTGATATGATCTCGCTATCTCTGTTTTGAATCGGGATCTAACTTAGGAAGCCATTTCTCCGTGTGATTAGGTAAAGGTGTTGTCTCCGTGTACGCCTACACCATCCAAACTGTATCCAGTTGTGGCTGTTCTGATTTTCCATTGGGGGTAATGGGTGTGGAAGGTCGAGAAGGTGAATTGCCTTCGCTGTAAGAGGGACCTCTCTTGAAGAGGAAGGAGATGAGGAGGTGGTGAAGGGAGGTATCCCGCATCCTCCGCAGCTAGGATTTGTGATTGGATCCTCAGTAGGGATCTGGCTGAGGTTAATATCACCTAATTGTTCTCTAATATCGTAGAAGTCTAAAGGTTGACCCCATGGACGGTTTGGTTACCTAAGACGGTGCCAAGGCACTATGTGTTTTATAAGAGACTAATGGATAATCTCTTGTGTATCACCAACTGTAGGATTAGGAGTTGTTGGTTCAACTGTGATCTGTGGATCTTCTATTGAAGTAGTTGTTGTTTGAGGGGAATATTATCTTGTGAATGGATTCTATTCACTATAGGTGATCGATTAGGAGGTGGAGGAGTCATGCACCACCTCAAGTACACTGTTAGTCTCCTTCATGCTTCATTTGTTGATCGGGATAAATTGGACCCATTCAATAACCTGAGAGTGGAACCGGGTCCAAATGGGTTAAGCTCCACCTAAACCTGCCGCTTTGGAATGAACCACCCCCGAATGAAGTTTAACTACTTCCCTTTGGTCAGCTTCTAGGGTCCTAAGAAAACCAAAGAGAAAACTAATCTAAAAAACTAATCTAACCCATTCAAAACAAATAAAACTAACTAAACTAACTAAAACTAATAATAAAACAAACTAACTAAAAACTAAATACAAGAAACTAAACTAACTAACAATAAATAACAAAAACCAATACACCAATCTAATTAAAACAAACTACTAAATAAATTAAACTAAAACCAAATATAAACTAATTTAACCATTCTATATACCAATTACTATTACACTAACTCTAATAATTAACTGCCTAATTACTCAATTGAATTACAACCTATTCACAAATATACATTATCTACAACTCTGCGATTTGAATAAAACCCGTGAAACCAATTTGATTTCCCCCAAGACAACTTTAGATATTGTTGACTTTTTATAAATAAGAAATAAAATTTCACTGAAATTAAACAATCTAATATATTAAACATATATATATATATATATATATATATATATATATATATATATATATATATATATATATATATATATATTGTTATATATATATATATATATATATATATATATATATATATATATATATATATATATAGCATATATATATATATATATATATATATATATATATATATATATATATATAAGTTATATATATATATGCATCTAACTAAATCTATATCTAAACTGAACTACTAATAAATATACTAACAAACAAGTGAGAAACTGACTGAAATGCTCCTAATTTGTCATGTGGCGATGACTTCGTTGGTCGGAGGAAGGAAACTCACTGTTAATCCATAAGCTTCTCGTAAACGATAGGTTGTGTTGCTCTTTGAGTATTTAATATGGACAAACAAGACATAAAAAATCGTAACAATTATATAATTTATAAATCTCTACAATAAGAGGGAAACCCTATGCAAAAACTTATACTTGATAATTCAACCTATGAAGAAGAGAAATTTGGCATTCACAAACCTAATCAAACAATTGTTATGTTCTTTAAACATTTTAACGATATGGATTACAAAGTGATTAAATTATATCATTTTGCAAAATATTAAGATAGCTAAAGTAGTCATTAACCAAATACAATTGATATACATAACATGAAACAAAATATCGATATCAAGGAGAAGCTAAAGCTGTAACAAAACACCAAATTATGCCTTAGTCTGTATTAAAATTCCATCCTTGTTCTCCAAATTTAATGAGGATGATTATTACAAAAAATAATAAGTATTTATAAGTTTCTCCACATGGTAAAACCTCCCCGTGGGTATCAAACTGTTTACATAATCCGGGAAGATATTCCCAAAATCAACTAAACTAGGAACCAAAATGCAAGTAAATATTTCAAATCTCCCCTAACCGCTCATCATATCCAATCGCAATTTCGAATTGATTTGCAATAGACCAAAAATAACAAATTAGAAAGATATTTTATTAGCAAAACAATAAAAATTTGATTTTAATTCTGATTCTTTATGTTATTTTAGACTTAGCTATAGAATCATCTTATTCTGTAGCTATTCTAAAATAATATACAGAATCGTAATTGAAATCAAATCAAATCTTTAAAAGCACCAAACCAATTTTATTCCAATGATCATTTAAAACAAATCACCAATGATTTTATTATTAAACATTAAAATGTAATCAAAAGTGATCTAATCAAAATGTGGTGTAAGAATACTTTGTTTTACCGTTACCATAAAATCGGGTCAAAAAGTAACAAGACTGTTTCATATCAATTTAAATCGATAATGAGTCATATCGTATGCGATACGATCTAATCCAACACAACCATTTTCCACTTGTTATAGCTATAATGGTATAACAAAAAATTCATATCGCTTAATCGAATACACAGATAGAAAAAACTGTTTCGATTATGTGTAAACAAAATCATACTCAACAACATCGACCAACCACTCTCAAGATTGATTTCTAATTGGCAACCGCATTTACCAATGTGCACAATCTTAATAGAATCAACGTAAGTTATAATTACAAACTGGCAAATAATCAAACAAATCAACAATGAGTTTAATATGGAAACAAATCATTAATCTGGATATAGTCAATCTCAATCTATGAATCAAATTCAAACAGAAAATTCATTACCATTACGAATCCAACCGATAACACGATCGAGCTAACAGTAAAACAATGCGAATTAACCGACTGGGTATAACCATTATGAATTGAATCTATTCCACGATTTGGGTGAATTTGTACGAGTAACATTGAAATGATACGAATTCATTCCCCGCTATTCTAAAAGTCATATGGGACATAAAAACCGTAACAATTAACCATATCAAAATCGTTGCCAATCATAGAAGGCATACATTATAACCAAATCTAATTGAAATGTGATTGTGTTCAAAATTGAAATATGAGAAACAACTTGTGTCTAGAATAGATACAAACAACTTCAATTGACAGTAGAGCATTCATTTAAACTAAATTAAACAAATCAAATCCACACCAAGATCAATCAAATCGATGAAAATCCAATCGGATAATTATGAGCTATTCAAAAAGAATTCAATTTGTTATATAAACAAGCGATATCAACATACCTGTGTGAGGCTGCCCAAATTATGCCAACTTAGAATTCAAGACCGCTAGAATGATTCCACATTTTTAAAACAAGATGGAGCCTGTCATCCTTTGTTTTTTATCAATAGCTTGTAGCTTAGCCTTTTGACCGGTAAGGCGCAACCCCGTCCTCCAAAAGTGAATTCTGATCAGAATCGAACATCAAGTTAATATCTCTAACCAATGAAGCATTGACCATAGGGTGGAACTGTGAGGGTTTTAGACGCAGAAAGGTGAGAGGGTTTGATGAATGACCTGGCTCTACAAGGCATCTTGATGCCGGGGAAGTTAGGGTCAGCCCCAGAGGTAGGGTTTTATCACAAAGTCATACCGGTTCATCATTAATAAACCTTGCGGTTAGGGTATTCGGCGAGCCAAGAAACGCCCACTCAATCGGAGTCCTCAATTAACATGATAGGCTTGACCGACAAGAGTTTTGGCCTATTTCTGCCATCCCAGAAATTTAAACGCATTCTTTGCCTCATGCCATGCTGGGTTTGATTTGGCTTCTTTGCTCATAGTCTCGCCGGGTTTTAGTCACAAAGGTGGGTATCGATAGGTGAGCCGTACCAAGGGTTTTGGTAGCAAGATGTTGTAGGGTAGTGGGGTACAGTCTTGTCCTCGCTCACCACAAGTTTGTCAACCCGTGGAGGGTTCAAACTCCTCAAAATCATTCCGAAAAGAAAATTGCTCCAACAATCTTCGTGGTAACCCCCAAATGACATAACAATAATCTTAACCGTACTTTTAATGAAAAAAGGCTACCGCCAGCCTGGTTTCTTTTGTATTTATTAGACATCTTTAACAGGATTCTATGCAAATAATGAGGCATATTGAGTTGATAACCCATAAAACCATAAGCAAACGTAGGTGATGTAAGAAAAACCCCGTAATTCACCTTCACAGGTGATAAATTGCTTTATTATCATCAATAAATCATGCTAACGTTGTTTGCCATGGTCACAGGCAAACCTTTATCACGTGAGATAACCTTACGCGACCGGAAGAGAAGTGTCCAAGGGATCTCCTCTACTTTGCAATTTTGACCATCGCTGTCCAGTGGGCGTGCAAAACCCAGAAGTAAGATCGATAAACTTCTCATTAATTTGTAATTGAACATCGCCGCCGACTCCAGCCTCGACAAACATCAAAGGTTATGGCTTAATTGTTGAACTATGCGTGAGGTTAAAACCCTCAAATTTTTATATAACTAAGCCACCCATTTTCCTCAGGTCACCGCTGGCACTATCTAACATCAACAGAGTGTGACTCCCATTAGGTTCAGCCCTCACGACCAATATGGTGCTACTACGGTGGCTCTGAATCGAATTCACCAACGCATAGGAGTAGAGCTATTTGGTCTAATAGCAATGAATGATCAAAGGGGGAGAGCATTAATGTGCACATGTGAGAGTGGTGGAGTTATTCACCGCCATGCACAATAGTTATAGTAAAGTACAACCACCAAGTTCAACCTCTGTTCAAACAATCATAAAATAGCTCAAAACCAAAAATCAAATGGTGAGGATATGCTAACGCGCCATTAACTATAGTTTTCAAACCAATGTCATTCAACGCTAAATCAAACCTAAATGTTAACCATGCTACATTGTATAAATGTTTAATCAAAGTTTTAAAACCATTGTGCCAATCGAACTCATAAAATTTACAAGCCAAGAGCTATAAAAAGTTTATCATAAGGATCACATTATATATATAAAACAAAAATAAACCATGACCCCTATGCAATTCAATAACTAGGCAAGTCACGAAACATATAAATCTATATGCTCAATGCCCCACAAGTTTAATAAAATCAAGTTATGCAAATATAAGAATGTCCAAATAAGCATAGCTCAAAAATCCTTTCAGCCACATAATCAAACCAAAGGTGTCCCAATGGAAAATATCGCATAAAAGATCATGAGGCTCAAATAACGATGGAGGATTTTTCACGCCTACCGGTGGAAAACTTTAAGGAAAAACAAATTTGTAAGTGTCGAAGAAAACGAAAAATATCGCCTATTTGAAAAAATGCGACGACACCTGTGCTTCCAGCTATCATTAGGTGTAGGCGCCTTTATAGGACAATAGAAAAAATGAATTGGTTTCCCAACATGTCGCAATCAGCTTGGTTCTAGGCTGTAATAGAGCCATGCCTTGGCACATTTTAAATGAAATAAATTTCGTCACTCGAACTTGACTTGGGTTGCATGCAAGTAAATTCCAAGATAACCTCGAACCACTTTTGACTGGAAACTGCCCCTTCCAACCCGAGACGGATCTCTCAAAAATATGTCACAATAGGATATTCAATAAGCTTAATAGTGGGCAGATCTGTGGGTAACAGAAAGTTTTGGGTTTTTAGGGTTGGTGGGTTGGACCAGGAGGTAGTCCATTGGGAATGGAGTCAAATGATCAAGCAAATAATAAGAGTGTTTTGGTGATGGAAATTCATGAAACAGAGGCAAGGTAGAAGTTGATTACAGAGAGAAGGATTTATAAAAGTATGGTAGCAGAATAGAGAGAAAACATATCAAAATGTAAGGAGAACTTAGAAATGAGTGAATTCCAAGCATAAATTAGTGGAAAGAGATGGTTGGGATAGAGCATCTATCCAAGGATGAATTGTGAACCTTCAGATCTCTATAAGAAACAACCTATAACATGTCCTACAATAGAGCATCTAACAAACAAATGAATTCCATTACAAACACAATCACAAATCGGGAATAAAATGGAAATAAAACCAAGTGAAATGATGTGAAAACGAAGCAATAAGACATTCTCTGCAAACAAAATCACAAGAATCTCTGATATAGATTGAAAATGCTCTGCACTATTTCATTAAATATGAAAACAAGTGCTACATCCCAGGATTACTACTCCTATGTGTCTTTTCCCCCTCTCATATTTTACAAATATGTCTCATATATGTATTGAGGTCGAAATCCTCTCTAATGTAAAAGATAACAACAGTTACAACCAATTCTTGAAACTTTTTGCCATAGAAAATGGGCCAAACTACTCAAAACTAGGGCTGCGGTTATGGCTATGTATCTCGACAGCTGTGTATAAAATGAAAGAGGATTTTTTTCATCTGTTTATTATGAGAAAAAACCTCTCTCAGTTCCCTGATACCCCTTTTCATTTTCCCCAAATATGCATTTAACAAACATGTGTCAAAACAGGAAATTATGAAATCCGAAAATTAGGGCTCAGAGATGGATTTGATTCTCCCAATATGTGACACCTGTAGGAAAAATGAAAGAGGTTAATGATATTTGATGTATTAGGCACAAAATCCTCCAACCGTTTCTCAAAATGATACTCCAGCTGCTCATAATCCTCATTTGAAAATGATGACTCAACATAGTAAAAAATGCCACATTTCTGAAAACGAACCTCATCTTGTGGGGGACTTTTGACTACCTTACCAAGATAAAAATTAAATTTTGAAGATGCCAATGGAAATCTTAGGATTTTTATATGTCAATCGACTATTCGAACGTGAAAAACGACCTCTCCACGGCTGAGAAAATTATGTTTTTCTAAAGCAGTTTTGCATATGAATGGAGTCCCGATTTCGAGTTTTCGGGATTCGGGGAAACGAAGCAGTGGTTATTAAAATATCCACGTCAACCAAATCCTCGATGGCCAAATCCCCAAAATAGATTTTGGCTTTTACATTGCACTCTTTCGGGCCTTCGTGTTTCGGGTATCATGTCCTCAAGAGTTATGACATGCAAGGAATCTCGAATCGCGAAATCACGATGGGATTAATTAGACGATAATCATTTTTTTTAATCTCTTAATTAATCATGATTAGCAATCAATATTTAACCTTTCATGGATTTAAGTGTCGGGACTTCGATAATACTTGACACGAGAAATCTCGAATCGTGAAATTGCGATGAGATTTATTAACGTTAATCTTCATTTGACCTAACTTATCCTTTAATACTTTAGCGAATTCGGGGATTGGGGTTGTAGTTATTAAAATATCTACGTTGGCCAAATCCTCGATGGATAAAGACCCGGACTCATGATATTTTTCTCCATGTGGCTTAATTCTCTATGTATGTGGTCGTTCCACTACCAATGCTTCCATTCATTCTCCTTGTGACTCAATGCTCGAACATATGGTACATTTCTTTGATTCTCATGTGAACCCTCTCTTTGGATTTTTCATGAGTTGGCTTGTGACTTTTATACTGTTGTGGCATTTGGGGTTGATTTTGGTGTTATTTGACTGAAGATGATAGGTAGAGAACATTCAGTGATGCACATGACAGACAAATGGTTGTTTTCTCACATCTACACTTTTGGTAGTTAAACACTATAAAAAATTTCTCTCCTGAGTTACCGAAAGCCAAAATTTCAATATTCATTACAACAGAGGCTCCATCTAGGGATGGTGCTTTCCTTCAAAGTGCCAAGAATAGTAGACCACGTGCCTTCATCCTTTGGGTGACCTGAAATCATCCTTATCAAACTTTGAACTCTGTCGCTTTTCTTGCACCTTTCTGGAAAAAAAAACCGCTTATGCATTCATTGGGCTATGGAGTCGTAATGCTTTAAAACAAAACCATACTGGATTCCAAACTAAACTGGAAACATATTGAAAACCACTGTTGTCCTCTATTTCTCAAAGTCAATCTTATTTATATACATCACCTACTCTAACCGATATCACTATTTTCTTCAAGTATAGGAAAACTTCCAAATCAACCAAGCGAGTATCCGACTAACAAACTTAATTATACTTCCAT
>SNQJ01S0145920.1:0-10522 GCA_010110895.2 Picea sitchensis
CAATGCCACTACTACCAACACCAGGTTGAACAGGCTCCAAAAATCTCTTTATAAAAAATAAAATGTTTTTTTGTGAGATAATGTAAAAGTTAAAAAACAAACTTTCATAATTGAACATATGAGTACATTAAAAAAAAACACTTTAAATTATGGTTATTACCTTATATGTGTTAATATGTGACATAAGGATATTGATCATTTCTAGGACGTTAGAAGTTTGATCTGGACGATCTAACAAGCTATCAAGTTCCTTGTTCTCTTTAATGATATTTCTTTTTATTAATACCATCGGATCAGGGGATGAATACAACCCCTCCTCATAGGCGGAACCATGATCAACATGGCATGCCGACTACATATAATTTCAACAAAACCAATGTTATTTCAGTTATATAAACAAATGAAATAACTGATCGCCACACAAATAAAATTATATAAACAAATAATAAAATTCACGTAAAATGAAAGTCAAATTTGATAATCATTTACATGTTATATGAATGGCCCTTTTCCACGATCATCCTGCCACATTATAATATAATTAGAACCCCCAAATATTTAAAAAATTGTTAACGATAACAAAAAAATTGATTTCCACCCAAATAAAATTGGCCTCATCGATCAACCTCCCACATTATTATAAAATTGGGACCGTGAAATATTTAAAACATTGTTAAAGATAAAAAAACATATAATGAAATAAGTAGAGGTGGCTTAAAGAGGTGTTGCATAAGTACCCACACACTATTAGTTGATGTTTCTATTTGATTCAAATGGTAATCCACTAACAACTCTTCCTTGGGAGATATCTTTTTTATTGCGCACAGGACTACTTGATTCTCTTCGCGTCCCTCATATAGGAAAATCAGTTGCTTGTTTGTTGTCTAGGGTCGTGTGTTGTTTATAAACCTTGCGATATTGCCGAAATATTAAGGCCTTCCATCAATATATATAGTCTCTCCCTTATTTTTATCATTTTTTATAAGCTGTATATAATTTGAGGCGAGTGCATATCTCCAAATACTTCGCATGTACCAGAACAACCACATCCAATCGTTATAATTGTAACATGGTCCGACATAGTCAATCAATTCAGTTATTGTATTATATTTTACAGTTATTCCATCCATGGAAAATAGCCCCAGGTCATGCGGGGAGGATGGTGCAATGCGATATGTCGTATTGTTGACAATGAAGTCAGTTTATAACGAAGGCCTTGATGCCTTCAACAACAAAAAATACAAGTGTGCTTAAACCTGACATGATGTCATCTATGGAAGATAAACCAATAGATATTATGACTTAGCAACATGCACCATATTGTCAATAGATACAAACGAAGCAGTGGAATCCCACCATGATTAAAATATACAAAAGAATCAATTCAAGATTGGTGACCTCGTATTAGTATACGACAATAAAATTGGAAATCGCTAGACCTAGAACTTGCATTGTCAAAGACATCATAGCTAATTGCTTGGTCCAATTAAATATAGTTTAAGAATTTATATTGAAGACATTTTTAAATGGGGAAAAATTAAATAGATACAACGCTTGAAGACCCCAATCTTTCTTTTAAAGAGAGAAACAAAAAATCTATAGGTTAGTTAGGATAAGGGTGGTTACCACTTTGTAGTCAAAAGGTTGTTGGTCAAACATCGAAACCCTTAACCATATTGGGAAAATGTTATAGTTCAAAGTTTACTATTTTGACATAAGAAAAGAAGAATGGTAGTTGACTAGTCAGATGAAGAGAAAGAAAAATAAACAATTTAGGGAATGGAGTTTCACAAATAAAGAAGACCTTCTATCATACAACTGAGATTTTAGGTAAGAAGAGATTAGAGGAAAAGTTGACATGACCAATTGAAGAAAGTAGTCATTCAAGCAATAAATGAGGCAAAAATCATTAGAACACATCTAGTTAAGAAGAAATCCACAAAAGTTTCCAAAAAATCACCATGTCCCCAAGAAGCCCTAAATGACCGAGATAGAGAGAAGTCCATTAATATAGTAATAACCAATAAAAGTGGCAGTGATAACGAAGAGATGGGAATTGTAACGATGAGAGAAAGAGACAAAACAATAACACCGTTTGTCATACAAAATTAAGCCCAAATGATCCGGACGAATTTCCACACATGGAAGGACCTTACTGTGTTCACCAAGTTAATTTGCAGAGTGGTGAAGGTGGTAAACTTATATGTTTTGAGTTTATATTTCTCATGCATTTTATTAATTCTTTGTGAGGAAAGGGTCTCATGCATTCTTATGATATGCTCATGCACATTACTTATGCTTTATGAGATTTTGAAAAACTCAAACATTATTATTTATTATTTATGTAAAATGATTAATACTTGTGAGGGAAATTAGATTCACGTATTATTCATTATATTATAATTTGGAAATTGGTTTTTATGTGAGAAACCACCTCACACCAATTTTCCATTATTCTCACTATTAGGTTTAGAGAATCAAAGACATGGATGAGGAGTCTTGGGGTGGTTTTGAGACTTTTCCCTTTATGTACTTGACTATGGTTTGAGATCATACATTCATGGATCTTGTTTTTCCTTGTTTGTAATTAGATCCTATTATTGTGGATCTAGGAGTTAATTCTCTTTCTTAAGAGGGAGTGAGGAAAAACTATATAATGTCTTATGTGAGCCCTTTTTAAGGGGAGAGGAAGGAGGAGAGTAATGAAGAGATAATGAGTGGAGTTATAAATCCATAGTGCTACTACTCCTAATATTTTGAGAGACTTATTCATGTAAGGTATTTTCCTTCTTGATGTATGGAGAGGTATGAGTGTGAGCAGTCTTCTTGAATCCTCATTGAAGGAGAACACATCTCTTATGTAATCACTTATGAGAAGGTCCCAACATATTTTGAAGAAGGAATGCAAGCGATCCACATTCCAATTGAAGTGGGTCTGGAGACGTAACCCAAGAGGGGTGAACTCCGTTACAAACATTGGTTCTCACTCTCACTTGTCTTTTCATGCATTTTATTCCATTTTGAGTTCATGTGTGTTATGTATTATTGTTTACAAGCATGGTTAATCATGGATTCATAGGCCCTTTAATCCTTATGCAAATACTTTGTTAGAAAATGATTCTTAATTGAAAACTTGCATAAAGTACTCACTCGTTTTCAGATCATGTGGTATCAAAACTAGGCTGACTTTGAATTAGGATGGGAAAAGGAGCGAAGAAAGCAGAAATACTTCAAGAATTAGAAGAGATAAATCACAACATTCAAGATGAAAATGCAGAGTTGAGGAGACTTTTGCAGGTTGTAGAAGAAGAGAAGAAAGAGCTTCAAGAGAGGTCTCATCTTCATGGATAAGTCCTCAATGAAATTATTGAGGAATTGCAGCTCGAATTGTGAACCAAGGATGATCTCTTGGCTAAGTTGAAGCATGGTGAACGAATGGAAGACAAAGAGCCTTCTACCGTGGATGCACAAACTCAAACTGAGGTATATGATGTTTCATCATGTTTAATGTTTTCTTAGTATGAAACTAATGTGGGCATGAAAATCCTCATGAAGATGGGATACAAAGGAGGTGGACTTGGAATCCATGGCCAAGAAATCACTCAGCCATTAGAGGTGGTACAAATACCACGATTACCAGGTTTGGGTTATGGCAAGGAGGAGAATGGAAAATGCTCAAAGGTTTTTGAAGCAAAAACCATCTCTTCACCATCAGATTCCATAAAAGGAATCAAGCGAGCTTGTCCTCACCATAGAAAGAAACACTCAGGAAAGTATAAGGGAAATTTCAATTCTTTTCTTACACATAAGAAAAATGATTATGGTCATAGGTCTTCTAACCATGATGTAGTCAAGGATCTCAAGAAGAAAAATTGGGTGGAGAACACGAGCATGCCCACCAGAAGTGGGATGAAGCAAAGGGAACCTCTTTCACGTCTTCGTGACAAGGAGATTATGTTAAAAGAGAAGCGAAGGAACTATTGCACTCATTGTGATATTAGTGGCCATTGGGAGAAGAAGTGTTGGAATTTACATCCCAAAATTCATCAAAGACCAAGCAACAGACAAATTGCTAAAACACCCACCAAAAAGGAGGCTACAATGATAATGGAGCAGGTGATCAATGTTCCTGCTCCAGTTGCCGAATAAATGTGGTCGCAGAAAGAAGGTACCTTGTATCACCTCGAATCATTTTGCTTGTTTCCATTGATTGAAAAATCATGGAGGAAAACTAACTTCGTTTGTATGAGAAACATTGATAAAGATCACTTATTCACAGTGAAACTATGAAACATATCATTTGTTTGTTCATCGTTTAGTTTACCACTTGTTGTAGTGGATTGTACACAGTGTTGCTACCACTATGTGATTTGTTTCACCGAGTTTCAGAATGGAGGTGGACTGCTCTTACAGTAAAATACCACAGTAGGTATTGTGGAATAAGAATCACAATCTTATGGAGATGAATGCGGGTCTTAGTATCTTTGCAACAACAATTATCACAGATCCTGGCTGGATCATGAATGATGTTCCTGTTTTGTGCTTGTAATGACAAGCTTTGCAACATCCAAAGATAGTTCTTTTGCTTCAATATGACACATTATTTTAAGTTGCATTGATGTCCTCTCTTGACTACCTACCTCATTTCAAAATTTGTCCAAGTTTATTTCCCCCAAGGGAATGACCAGTCAGAACCATCGAAACATTCAAAGCTCCTGAAAAGGGTGCCGCACCATCACTTGCATCGGCATAGTGTCCATGGATGACATAAGTCCAAACTGGATCGTCGTTACCCATTTTCAGATCATGGTTTTACGATCAAGTCCACACTTACACATCGTTGACAATTAAGGGTATTGGATGGTATGCAGACGTGATTGCCAATAATCGACACCGAAAAATCACAGTACATTCTTCTCTCTTCGATGCGCATCTGATCTTCTTATCAACAATGGATCCGATGCACATGTAAACAACGATCTATTGGGATCTAGTGCATTGATGTGGATCGATTACCCATCACAAGGGTTTCCATGCTATCTATGTGATTCAAATGTGAGAGATATTGCAATAATAATATTTTTATTGTCAGTGATCAAGAAGACCCGCCTTTGTTTCGGTAGATTTTGATGTGCACAAATCCCATGTCAATACCCTAGAGGACAAATCTAGGTTCTTTAACAATCTACGTATTTTTTTTTAGATTAGAGGGTTATTTTCCATGTAGAATGTGGGATTTGTTGGGCACACAGATATGAAGAATGAGAGCTCACATGCAGTGCAATGTGGAAACCATGATTTACAGTTGGCATTAGGTGAAACACATTTCATTTTTGGTTATACAGATGGAAAAAGCACGAAAGTCAGGATTTGATCTGCTGACGGGCCTGAATTTCTGCATGAAAAGAGCAATTTCTTTGTCATAGCGGAAGATCGTGCATACTAGCTACACATAATGCATTTCCCACACTCCTTCAGCCTAGACACGTCAAAGTGTAAACAATTGTCAGGGGGATTGTAAAGCACACGTGAATGACCACGAGGAGATCTTTCCTTCCTCATACAATATCTATGCTATTGTAGCTAGAGATATTCACCCTTCATATTTTTTTCATCAAAATTGCAAGGGAGATCAAGACGGCCATGGAAGATAATCAATTTATGAAAAAATGTTGTTATCGCAAGATTTTTTTGAACTCAATTATGATAAAGGATGCAGTTGCAGTTATCCTCCGTGTTATTTCTAGGGATGGGCGTGCTATCTAGTGATGGCGATTATATTGGTCACAATGATGCACAATCATGGTTGTGCGATGAGGCATGATCGAATTTAAATAATAGATATTCTCTGCAAAATTTGGATTAGCAATCTGGTGGAAATGATTTCCAAAAGAGCATGGAGAATAGTGCCACCCACAGAGATGTTGGGATCATGATCATTTACGTGTTCAAGGAATTCTGCAGTTCATTGTACATTATGTCACATAGACAACAATCTATTCTATGATCCATCGATACCATTGTGCAACGATTTGAGCTAGTGGTTTTTGCGAGACATTCAGTGCCTAGTGCCTACATACACCATAAAATCCAGACACATAGAAAATCACCTTTATGCATGTGGTGGATTCGAAGTTTTCAACCAGAATCAATCAGAACACTTGTGGCTTGATTTGTGAGGAGAATCTACATTTCTTTCTATCCGAAGCATATAACTTCCAAGGCATGCAAATGAGATCCGATAGCGTTGGTAGAATCGAGACATTTGGGGTGCTTTATTGAAATTTGACATACCCTGACTCTTAGATGGCACAATCACATATTCAAATGGAGAATCATCACTGTCCACAGGCTCTCCAAGCCTCTCCACCAGACATGCCCAACACTTAAAAGCTGAGGTCACATGGGATTCTTAGATGGAGCACTGACCACGGGAGTCTACGCCATGGAGCCAAGTACAAAAGCACGAGTAGGAAATCAAAATCTTTTGGTGCTAAAGATTAGCAATCACCATTGGAAGATGGGTTTGTTACTTTGGTTTCAGCGTTTGAGGTATGGCACATCATGTGATGTGGATGTATATTATAGTCTGCTCCCTTAAACTATCCAAGTTTATTGTTGCTAAAAACCAAGTGTTCATACCTAATGACCATCAAAGGAATATTGGGAATGATATGTAAAAGGGGGGTTTTGAAAACCATATATGTTTCCCTTTTTGTGCATCATTTTTCACATAAAAAAATTGCCTTCCAATTTGATGTAATTACCATGGAAGGGCCATAGTTTGGCCATAGTACATTTCTTTGGCATTATATTTGACATGAGAGATGCCTTGAATTTTGATGTATGGGCCATGTAAAGGCCTTGAGCCTTTTGTTTCCTATTGAAACATGTAATTTCCATGTAAATTTTTGTACAAGGAGATGTCAAAGTAAATGAAGGTATATACCTTCATTATACTGCCCATAATTGCCACATGATGGATCAAAGGCAATCAAGGGGCATTTGGAAATTTTTCCTTTTCTTAGAGTTCGATATATGGCCATTAAAAGAGTTGGGAATTTGAAGTGCACATATTTTGTAGTGGGGGTTTTTGCACCACTAGTGCATATATTACTGCACCTTTTGTAATGGGTAGATAGGACCATAGGGTTTTGCCTAATTTGTACACCTTCTGGTCTATCAAAGTGCCCTGTAAAACTGATGATTATGAAGCATTGTAATGTCTATTTAATCCTCTCTTGAGTGAGGAGAGTGAGAGGTGTTATTTTGCGCCTTAAGCCTTCATTAGCTTCTTTGTAATCATGATGTAAACAGTGGGTTGAGGCGATTTGCCTATGCCATTTTGGCGATTCATTGTAAACTTGACCAAGAGAGTAGTTATCAACTCTTCGCAAGTAAGCTAATCCAAAGACTAAAGTACAGGTCATCAGCTACAGGTTGTAAGATTATGCAGGTGGGCTTCGACATTTCAGCTCCGAAGAACAAAGGTGAAGTAGACAAGAGATGTGACTTTCCAAACATTTTCTTTGCAGAGGTTGCGAGTGTCAGCTTTGCATTATGATTCTGAAGTATGCATGTGAAGGAGTCTTGAAAGAATGCGCCTTTGAGGACATTTGGATACAGATAGAGTTGATACTTTTGGAGACCAAAAGGTTCTTTGTGGGGAGGCATGGTCCAGACAGATTTCCACATAGGGAAGGACCTTACTATGTTCACCAAGTTAATTTGTAGAGTAGTGAAGGTGGTAAACTTATATGTTTTGAGTTTATATTTCTCATGCATTTTATTAATTCTTTGTGAGGAAAGGGTCTCATGCATTCTTATGAGATGCTCATGCATATTACTTATGCTTTATGATATTTTGAAAAACTCATACATTATTATTCATTATTGATGTAAAATGATTAATACTTGTGAGGGAAACTAGACTCACGTATTTTTCATTGGATCATAATTTGGAAATTGGTTTTTATGTGAGAAACCACCTCACACTGATTTTCCATTATTCTCACTATTAGGTTGAGAGAATCAAGGACATGGATGAGGAGTCTTGGGGTGGTTTTGAGACTTTTCCCTTTATGTACTTGAAGATGGTTTGAGATCCTACATTCATGGATCTTGTTTTTCCTCTTTTGTAATTAGATCCTATTATTATGGATCTAGGAGTTAATTCTCTTTCTTAAGAGGGAGTGAGGAAAAACTATATAATTCCTTATGTGAGCCCTTTGTGAGGAGAGAGGAAGGAGGAGAGTAATGGAGAGTTAATGAGTGGAGTTATAAATCCATAGTGCTACTACTCCTAATCTTTTGAGAGACTCATTCATGTAAGGTATTTTCCTTCTTGATGTATGGAGAGGTATGAGTGTGGGCATTCTTATTGAATCCTCATTGAAGGAGAAGGCATCTCTTATGTAATTACTTATGAGAATGTCCCAACATATTTTGAATAAGGAATGAAAGTGATACGCATTCCAATTGAAATGGGTCCGGAGACGTAGCCCAGGAGGGGTGAACTTCGTTACCAACATTGGTTGTCTCTCTCATTTGTCGTTTCATGTGTTTTATTCCATTTTGAGTTCATGTGTGTTATGTATTATTGATTACAAGCATGGTTAATCATGGATTCATATGCCCTTTAATCCTTATGCAAATACTTCGTCAGAAAATTATTCTTAATTGAAAACTTGCGTAAAGTACTTGCCCGTTTTCAGATCACCAAAACTAGAATGGAGGTCATTAAAAACTTATAGATAGATAAACTAGGATGGGTTCCATAAAGGAAGATATATTAAACCCGGGGTAAAATCAAGTTGTGTAAAAGTGAAAAGGATAAATGGATAGGCAAAGTAATAACCATTTCAAAAGTCAACGTTGGCAGGATTTTAAACATGGACTAACAAGATATCAAGTTCTTGTCGGTACTAGGAACTTGATAGAGAAAAAATTGAAGGAGAAGATGGAAATTTGATAGAGGAGGAAACCCAACAAAATTTGACATGACCAATTGAAAAATAATTGACCACATATAATTTAACGAGGAGATAAGAGGTTTAATAAGATGCAAGAGAGTTAATGGGAGATGGAAAGTCCAAAAGAGGTTGAATGGAGAACCTGTCAACCTTAAGAGAATTGTTGAATATTTTTGCACCCAAATTAATGGAATTAAGATCAATGAAAGTAGGACCAACAAAGGTGGGATCAACAAGAAAAATTTCAACATAAGAAGAGTTGACAAAAATCAGTTTGACTAATGGAAGGGAAATGGAAAGTGAGTTAGTGTCACCTAAACCAATGAAAGTTAGTTTGACCAATGGAAGATTAATGGGATGTAAGTCGATGAAAGGAAAGAATACATGCTGCAAGGATAAGGCATTAAAGGAAGTATAAATGTTAAAGAAAGTATTCATTCAATCAATAAATGAGGCAAAAATCAATAAAACACATCCAGTTAAGAAGAAATCCACAAAAGTTTCCAAAAAGTCACTATGTCCCCAAGAAGCCTCAAATGACCAAGATAGAGAGAATTCCATTAATATAGTAAGAACCAATAAAATTGGTAGTGATAATGAAGAGATGGGAATTGTAATGATGAGAGAAAGAGGTAAAACAATAACACCGTTTGTCATAGAAAATTGAGCCCAAAAATAGAATGGAGGTCATTAAAAACTTATAGATAGATGAACTAGGATGGGTTGCATAAAGGAAGAGATATAAAACCCGGGGTAAAATCAAGCCGTGGAAAAGTGAAAAGGAGAAATGGATAGGAAAAGTAATAAGAATTTCAAAAGTCAACGTTCGTAGGATTCTAAACATGGCCCAATTGATGTAATTTCAATGTTTGAAAGAGGAGTCAACAAAGTTTATTCCCTTTTATTTTAATGGTATCGATATTTTGTATTGATCAAATGAGGGATTACCTTGGAACTGATGCCATTAGACACAGACTCAATCCTAAGGCCAACTAAGGAGAAAAAGAAACACACACTAATTAATCTAGGAGTCAAGCATGCAAACAAACCTTATCACAAAGAAGCTGTAGTTGGTGATGGAATCCAACATCGCAAGATCGATGCGTGAAGGAGATGGGTTTCATTGGGTGGGAAAGTTGCGTTGAAAACCTTCTTAATGAACTAATGCTCTGGTGCAAGTTACCTCACCTTGCAGTGGTAAACCCTTCAAGGAGTTCGAGTGAGTCTAGACAACGTCAATCCCAGGTACAACACCATCTTCGTTGTGTTGTCCATGTAAGTATTCCATGGAATTGAAATTTATTTTTCCCTATTGGTCAAGAGATGGCATACATAGTGATGTCAACCCATAAATTTAGTAGCTCGTCGATAAGAGGCTCAATATATACATTCATATCTTAAACTTGGTGTTAAGAAACAAATATCAATATAGCATAGAAAAACCTCAGAAAAAGTACTCAACGCCTTGAAAAAGAGATAATTTCAGATAATAAGCCTCTTCGAGGGGGCAACCTCCTTTTACCCCACTTAAATGTTCAAGTACAAGATGA
>SNQJ01S0145920.1:10532-34538 GCA_010110895.2 Picea sitchensis
ATTTAATAGTTATCTCTTTTATTTCTTTTATTTGTTTATTCTAGGACTTTTAGATTGGACAACGAAACCATTAAACTCGTCAAAACGAGTTATACCAAACAACTTGGGTTATTTAGACAACCTCGGACTAGACTCGTTCTTCCAATTGACGGACGATCATTTTCGCCCCTCAACAAATGGCGATATAAGGAGGGCCTGAACCTCCGATTGATGGAATGTGGAGGTCGTAAGACTCCTCCCCCACACACCCGCTCCCCTGTAGTAACAAGAAGTCATTCTGATGACAACGTTACTTCTCAAACAACAACCACGTCAAACGAAAATCCATAGATTACCATTGAGCCAGTAAAACCAAACCCTCCAGGGTCCGATGTATAAGAAATTGTTCGTCAATCACTTCTGAGGACACACGGTGCTTTGTCCCATATCAGACAACCAGGTCGGCCATTGAATCAACCCTTAGATCTCTCTGATATTAGAGAACAACTTGAAGGCACTGGTCTTCTCCTAAATCCAACAGATCCAGATTGCATCCTCACTCCTGCAGTCGGAGGATCTGGTATCCCACCTTCACCACCTCCTTCATCTCCTTCCTCTTCGAGAGAAGAATCATCTGAAGAAGTTAGTTCTTCATCTCAGCCTCCAACACCACCTTCGCCCATGGCAAATCCAAACAATCCCTCCAGGCCTTGGCTCGATCAAGATGATGTGGCCATACCTGGACCCCAACACCCTTTGCCTAAACATTCGGAGAAATGGCTCCCTAAATTCGATCCAAATTCTAAACAAATCGTTGAGGATCACATAAAAAATTTCATGCTAGCCATTAGACTCCGAAGCGTAGAACAGGAGGATGTAGTATGTAGACTTTTTCCATATACGTTCGAAGGCAATGCCTCTACGTGGTATTTTTCCCAACAACCCCACACCATTGTATCTTGGGATAAATTCGAGTCATGTTTCCTCGAGAAATTCGGAGATGAAAAATCTCCTGAAGTCTTAGTCATGGAACTCTCTAGTTTAAAGATGAACCCTAAGGAAAAAATAAAAGATTTTAATCAAAGGTTTCTCATGTTAAAAAATCGAATCCTTGTTGATTCAATGCCTGCTAAAAATCTTATTGTCGCATACTACACCAAATCTCTACACCAGAATATAGCAATCTGGGTAAAAAGGTCCAAGAAGGCAACATTATTGGAAGCCTTCAAGGAGGCGAACCAAATTGAGAAAGATATTCTAAGCCTAAAGAATAATATCAGTAATGAGGTAGAGATTACCCCATCTTCCAAGAAGAAAATAGAAGTTCTTCATAGACCTCCCCAAACCAAAACTCAATCAGAGAGTTCAAATCTGGAAAGTTTACAAAAGATCTTTCAGAAATTGTCAAATCAAGTCGTAGATTTAAGGAGATCAGCTGAAGAAGCTTCTTCAAGTAAATGATCTTACAAACCCCCTTGTAGAAAACCTTTTCCCACAAACCGACCCAACTTAAATTCTGAAGGCATTAATCTGGAAAGCCTACAATATGCTATACAGAAAATCCTTGAAGCACATGATAACTTAGTTCCCCCTGAGATTTTTGAAGACATGGTTGAATAAGAAACAATGGAAGAGGATGAACCCTCTCCCAACATCTTCGGGCATTTTTTGGACAATATCTTTCAATCCAATTTTGAAACAGTTCATCCTTACAATACCAGAAGCAAAACCCAGAATAAACCCTCTTTTGAAATTGGAACTAATGTGCCCCAAAAATAGTTTAAACAAACTAAAACTAAACAGAATTCAGCAACCCCAAGTTTAGAATACGATTTGATTAAAGACCTTAAGAAACTTAGAGATAATATTTTTGTTTATGAATTGTTGAAATTTCCTTTTCTTCTGCAAAAGATGCTTCAAAACATTGCAGAAAACAACAAAAACAACAATCTGAACAGCACGAAACTGGCAGAAATTTGTCCTAAAACATCTCAAAAGGTCCCTGCTAAAACTACACTAGAACTCTCGGATAAAAGAGACCTTGCTGTAAAAAGTGTAACAAATGTAGATAAAATAATTCCAGGGACTGCGACTAAAAACCAGCAAAGTTCTGTTGTCAATCTTTGCAAAAATGTCCCACCTTTTTTATTGACCTTTGAAATTTTCAATAGGAATGTACATAATTGTATGGTAGATTCTGGCGCATCATCAAATGTAATGCCTTGGTATGTCTGCCAAAAAAACAATGTTGAAGTTCAATTGTCCAGTCTAAAAATTATTCATCTTGATCGAACTAGCGTTAAAGTGACAGGTGAATTAAAAAATGTCCTTATTAGATTATCCTCTAATCCTAAAGTTCACCAGATTATTGATATCATTGTTGTTGACATCCCTGAAGTATATGGCTTGATTTTAAGTAGGGATTGGTCCAAACAGTTGCATGGCTACTTTGCGATAGACTGGTCCCATTTGTGGCTGCCAGAGAATGGAAATCCTAACAGAATCAAGATCAATCGTGAGCGTTACCTCAAGCTCACCGTGACCGATTTAAATGACGCTAATGAACCATTTACTGCTTCCACTAATTCACTCAAAATGTAGGAAATGAACACCTTTTTCGATAATTTCGTAGCGGAAACTTCTATCATTATTAACCCGGAACAAAAATCGGAACTCATGACATACACATAGTCGACAGTTCTCCCTAATGCATCACATATGGCTGATGAGGCTCACATATGGTCTCTCTACTTCGATGGATCCAAATCTGGCGTAGACCTCAGGTCGAGGTCCGCACAGGATCTTTCAACTTCAGCCCTAAGAGTCTGACTGACTCTTTTAATTCCTCTCGGGGAATTATTTACTCACCCACTCCGAGTATAATTCACAGGCCCTCCTGAGTTTTGCCCACCTGATTATTCACCGGCATGAACTCCTCGATCAACACCCAACTGACATTGGGAATCTTCTCTTTTCCTTTCGGGATATCGGATTTCACGATTTCACGAATCCCATGGTCGAACGGCTTACCTCTTCGACCTCAAAAACCTGAAATACTAAAATCTCTCGGCTTACCCTGCCACTGATTTTGGCTTTTCGCTCTTCGTGATTTCGGGAGTTGCGATGACGTGCAACTTTACCTGTCCACTTTCGGGGTCCCGAAACTCGAATTTCCGAAATGCTCCTCCACACTTCTTCGTGTTTCGTGATTTTAGTACTTTTGATGTGGAGTGTTCTTCTCCTTGTCACTGGGAATGCCGAAAACCCGATTCCCGAAATGCCGACAAATATTTTGCCGCAACTTTTGATTTCGGACTTTCCTCCTTGCTGAGTCCCGATCACTCATCCTCAATACTTCTGAAACCCTGAACTCTAAAGTTCTGAATTCTCGAACTCGTCACTCTTTGACTTCACACACGAAACCTCCTTTCACATTTCGGGAACTTGACCAGCCAAGGATTTAGGCTTACACTTTGGGCTCCCGAACTCCAAATTCCCAAAATGACCTGACTGCTCCAATGGATCATGATCAATGGTCTACGTTGATCCTGGATCCTAGAGTGGAAATCCTTCTTGCCTTTAACCACTCTACAATTTTCCTTGATCCTACAATCCTCGCTATTTCGGGAGTTCTCCTCGGAGAATTCCGACCGTTCAGTCGCCTCTTCAAAGAACCTCCACTCAAAGCAAACCTGCAATCGTATTATGGGATTTAACCTCTTTAAGAACTACTTGCGCTTCCTACTTCCTCTTGAATAATTCCAAGGCCCTAACCCTTCTGAGCTTTCTTCAGAAACTCAAGTCTTCAAGAAGACTTCTGTACGCACTCCTTGCGACAATCCTTCAAATACTTTTGAGTACTTGAATTCTCGAATCTGTGCACTTTCTCTGCAACAACAGTCCTTCGATCACTCAACCTTAGCTTGATAAATTCTAAGGTCTCGGCCAGCCTGTGCACACCTTGCATGACTTCTGTGCTTGTCTTGTACTTCTACTGGAATGAGAACAACAGTATCCCCCCTGAGCTTTCAGAGATAAAATCTGAACCCTATCAACGCACACCTTGCAGACACTTCCACTGCACTCCTTGCAGGAACTTCTCTCACTCAGGAAGAGAAACAATTGAAACTCATTCTCTTACTCTCTTAGACTTCAAACACTTAACATGAAATAATACATACATAGCATAACAACAAATGCACAACAAAAAGAGTAAATCAACCATAAGCATAGCATTCATCATGTATACACATAAATCATTATAACACCATGAGTCTGAATCAAAGCTTCATATATTAAATTCAGAACTTCTATACATGAGTTCTTCTCTAAAACTCTCTGCTTCTTCTCTATGCTAATTTGCTCGCTCATGAAATCTCTGACTGATATAAAGATACAAAGAATGAGGGTGTCTATAGTCATTTTCCCTCTAGCTCCTAAAACTGTCTAATCTAGAATTTTAAATCTACCTACTTTCATTAACTATGCATAAATGCCTCTATATCCTACATATGAGAACGGATCGCTCAAGATCTGTTTACAATATGGAAGTATGCCTCCTTAACTATTTCATTAATATCTGTCCATCTAAACTTTCCAAAAATATTTCAAAACGATTTTGACATGTGCCAAAATGTGATAGCGTTCATCCCAGCTGTCTTCCGCCTCCATGCTTGCTTGTTGCTGACGATGCTCCTGCATCATACTCCCTCGCTTGAAAATTTTCATGGACTCCTGTTCGTGAGCTCTTGCACAGTCTGTCCATGCTTCTAAATTTCTGCTTCATTCTCCCAACTGGCATCTTCAAGTGGATGTCCCTTCCATTTGATCAAGTACTCAAAATATTTTTTTCTCTTGGTCCTCTTGCTGACTCTCTTGTCAATTATACCTTCCATTTGTGGCTTTTCAGCTACAGGCATTTGTTTAGTCCACTGAACTTCTACCTATTCATTGTCTTCTCCTGCTTCTTCATCTATGTAAGGGTAGAAATCTGAGATGTTGAATATCGATGAAATTTTGACCCCATCGGGTAATTCAATCTCATATGTGTTTGCCCCAAATTTCTTCAAGACCTTGCATGGTCCAATATTCTTCATCTTCAGTTTGTTATGTGTTCCCCTTGGGAACCTTTCCTTTCTCAGATATGCAAGAATCAGATCGCCAACTTCAAATTGAAGTTCTCTCCTGTGTTGATCTGCTCTGCACTTGTACTCTTGATTCGAATTCTGCAAACATTCCTTCACTTGGTTATGAAGTTCTTTCATCGCCTCTCCAAAATCCTCTGCACTAGCACTCCTGAATTCAGTTCGTTCCGAATCTTTCAATTCAGAAACTCCTCTTGGCTACATTCCGTACACAATTTGGAATGGACTCTACCCTGTGCCTCTGTTGTGTGAATCACTATAAGAAAATTCCGCCTGTGGCAGAATGTGATCCCACTGACTGTGGTGTTCAGTCACTGGGCTCCTTAGCAAATCTCCCAAGCTTCTGTTTACAACTTCAGTTTGCCCATCCGTCTGAGGATGATAAGTTGAGCTAAATGACAAATTTGTCCCCATCTTCTTCCATAAAGTCCTCCAGAAATGTCCAACGAACTTGGTGTCTCGATTTGAAACTATACTTCTTGGCAAGCCATGAAGTCTGACAACTTCCTTGAAAAACAGGTTCACAATATGAGTTGTGTCACTGGTTTTCTAGCATGGTATAAAATGTGCCATCTCTGAAAATCTGTCTACCACCACAAAGATCAAATCAAATCCTCTTTGTGTTCTTGGCAGCCCCAATATAAAATCCATGCTTACTGCATCCCATGGCCTCTCACGTATGCGTAATGGCTGATACAACCCTGTATTCTGCTTTCTTCCTTTTGTGTGCTGACAAATTCTACATCTGTCTACAAATATTTTGAAATCTGTACTCATCCCTGACCAAAAATATGAGCCATTTAATTTTGAGAACATTTTGTCATGATCGAAGTGTCTGGCCAATCCTCCACTGTGTTTTTCTTTCAATAGATTCTCCCTTATGGAGCATTTTGGAGTACATAATTGATTTCCTTTGAATAATAATCCATCCTAGATCATATATTCAGTCCATTGACTTCTATCCCTGAGAATTGGATTCTTAGATGCCTCATACGCCTCTTTAAAATCTAGATCATCTCTGTACATGTCCTTGAGATTATCAAAACCCAATGTTTGGACTCTGAACTCCTGCATAAGCAAACATTTCTTGCTCAAAGCATCAACAACTTTGTTAGCAGTTCTAGAAATATGCTTAATTACAAAAGTAAAATTCGTCATGTATTCAACCCATTTAACATGTCTTTGGTTCAACTTCTCCTGTTGAGTTATGAATTGTAAGGCATGATTATCACTATACAAAACAAACTCTTTGGGAACCAAATAGTGTCTTCACTTCTTTAGCGCTTGTATGACTGCATAAAATTCTTTGTCATATGTGGAGTACTTCAATTTTGCTTCATTCAGTTTCTCACTGAAGTATGCGATCAGTCTATCATCTTGGCTTAAGACCGCTCCTATGGAAAATCCTCTTGTGTCACATTTGACCTGAAACGTTTTAATGAAATCTGGCAACACCAGAATTGACTGTTCAGTAATCCTCCTTTTCAATAGATTGAAACTTTTCTCTGCTTCCTCTGTCCAGTGAAAATATTTATGTCTTTTCTTCACCGTTTCCATTATCGGTGTGCTAATTCCACTGAAATTTCTGATAAATTTCCTATGGAAACTAGCCAATCCATGAAAGCTTCTAACCTCAAATATACTCTTCGGTGATGGCCAATTCTTGATCATCTCCACTTTATCCGAATCCATTTTCAGCTTATCTGCAAAGATAACAAACCCCAAATAAATGAGCTCTATCTTCATGAATGATGATTTCTTCATACTTATCAGCAACTTCTCTTGCTGTAATCTCTTCATCACTGTAGCCAAATGCTTCAAATTCTTTGTTTCTGTTCCACTGAAAATCAATATATCGTCAAGATATACGATGACGAATTTTCCTATGAAATCCTTCAGGACTTCATTCATCAACCTCATGAAAGTACTAGGCACATTTGTTAAGCCAAATGGCATAACAAGCCATTTGTATATCCCTTCATTCGTCTTGAATGTTGTCTTCCATTCATCACCTTCTCTCATTCGAATATGATGATATTCGCTTTTCAAATCAATTTTTGAAAAACAATTTGCTCCACTCAAGCAATCCATCAAATCGTCCATCCTTGGCAATGGAAATCTATATCTGATGGTAATCTTGTTGATTTCCCTTGAGTCTGTACACATCCTCTAGCCTCCATCTCTCTTTGGGCTGAGCACTGTTGGAACAACGCATGGAATCAAGCTTTCTCTAACCAATCCCTTGTCCATTAAGTCCTGGACTTGTCTCTTGACCTCTTTATTCTCCCGCGGCGTCAATTTGTACGCTACTTTGTTTGGTAAACTAGCTCCAGGTATAAGATCGATGTGATGGCTTATACTTCTGATCGGTGGCAACGAACGAGGTAGTTCGTCCACTACTATATCAACAAACTCTTCCAACAACTTCTGGATTTCCTCTGGTAAATCATCCACTCTTGTACTGGTTAAAACAATTCTAGGCTTCCTGATCACAATGAATTGTGTATCTTCTTTCTTCTTAACCTCTTTGAGAAGTTCCTTCCCACTCATGAGAAGTACAGTGTTGCTTACCTCTGGTTTCACTTCCTTATCCTTAATCAGAAACAACATGTGAGTTCCTACATTGTTCTCTAGGGTGTATGTGTTTTTTCTCCCATCATGAATCACATTCCTATCATATTGCCATGGTCTACCCAACAATATATGACAAACATCCATGGGAATAACATCACATAATATTTCATCCTTATATCCCCCTATTTTAAATTCAACTAAACATTGTTTAGTGACATTTACATGATGTCCTTTTTATAGCCACGGAACTCTATATGGGCTTGGATGTTCAATAGTCTCCAGCTCCAGATTTTCTACCATCTCTGTAGAAACGAGATTGTCTATGCTACCACTGTCCATGATGACTTTGCATACCCTGTCTTTGGTCTTGCAAGCAATCCAAAAAAGTCTATTCCTTTGGACTGGGTTCTTTGCCTCCTTCTCTGGCGTTAAGAGAACTTTTCTCATCATTAGTGATCTTCCGCCTTCAACATCTTCTACCTCAACATTCCATCCTTGAGCTTCAGCAATGTGAGTTTCACCTTATTCTTTCTTCTTATCTGGACATTCATAGGATTTGTGTCCATTTTTCCCACAGGTAAAGCATTTTATTTCTCCACCTCTGCCTCTTCCTCTTCCTCTGGTTCGAGGAAAAGTATTTCTATCAACATACTGTCCTCTCTATGAGCTTCCACCTTTCTTAGTTTGAGTTTGAGGTTTCTTCCACTCTTCTTTAGGTTTCTGATTCTTGTCCTGGGCAATTGTTTTGCCTCTATCTTGACTTCTGCCTCGACCTCTTTGACCTTGATTTCGACTCAGCTTCTCTTCAGCTTTCAGAGCCATCTGATAAGCATCTTCCACCGTCTGAATGGTCATCATGCTCATCTCATCCTAAATGTCATATCGCAGACCATTCATATACCTGGAAACCTTTTCATCATCACTTTCCCAATGACCTACTCTGATGTTTATCCTGTAGAACTCTTCAGTGTACTCTTTCACTATCATCAACTTCTGTCTCAAATTATGCATTTTCTGAAACAGAGTAATCAGATAATCTTTGGGTATGAATTTTGCCTTCATCTTTGCAACCATTCTATCCCAACTCTTGATTTTATGTTTGCCTTTGCAGCGTCTGTCAGCTTATAGTTCATCCCACCACAATGTTGCATGTCCTTTAAGTCTTGTGACAGCGTGTTTGACCTTCTTGTCTTCCTCGACATCTTCATAGTCAAAATACTTATCCAGAGATCTGATCCAGTCTAGAATCCCTTCAACATCCAGGTTTCCTTCATATACTGGAATGCCCATTTTTTCTCTAGCACTAATCCTTGCAACAGCCCTAAATAGGTGTTCTTCTGCTGCGTCTTCAGCTGCAACTTCTTCATTTTCGACCTCATTTTCACTTTCTGATTCGCTGATATCCCCAGTGTCAACTGTGCGCCTCTGTGCCATTTCAATGGCATCAAGCCTGGCACGTAGTTCACACATATCTCTTTCCCTTGCCGGATCAGGTAATTGCTTGTCTCTTCTTCTTGGAATTTCCCTTTCCTCTGGTGGGTCAGGTATTTGCCTGTCTCTTCTCCTTGGCAGCATGGATGTAAAATTCCTCTTTTCCCTACTACATAAAGAAAAGAAATCTTTCTAAGCTCTGATACCACAACTGCCGCAGACCCCCAACCCTCAGGTCGAGGTCCGCATAGGATCTTTCAACTTCGACCCTAAGAGTCTGACTGACTCTTTTAATTCCTCTCGGGGAATTATTTACTCACCCACTTTGAGTATAATTCACAAGCCCTCCTGAGTTTTTCCCGCGTGATTATTCACTGGCATGAACTCCTCGATCAACACCCAAATTACATTAGGAATATTCTCTTTTCCTTTTGGGATACTGGATTTTGCGATTTCGTGAATCCCATGGTCGAACGCCTTACCTCTTCGACCTCCGAAACCCGAAATACTAAAATCTCTAAGCTCACCCTTCCACTAATTTCGTCTTTTCGCTCTTCGCTATTTCAGGAGTTGCAATGACATGCAACTTTACCTCTCCACTTCTAGGGTTCCGAAACCCGAATTACCGAAATGCTCCTCCACACTTCTTTGCGTTTCATGTTTTCGGTACTTCTGATGTGGAGTGTTCTACTCCTTGTCACTGGGAATGCCGAAAACCTGATTCCCGAAATGCCAACAAATATTCTACCGCAACTTCTGATTTCGGACTTTCCTCATTGTTGAGTCCCAATCACTCGTCCTCAAGACTTCCGAAACCCTGAACTCCGAAGTTCTGAATTCCCGAACTCGTCACTCTTTGACTTCAAACACAAAACCTCCTTTCGTGTTTCGGGGACTTGACCATCCAAGGATTTAGGCTTACACTTTGGGCTCCTGAACTCCGAATTCCCAAAATGACCCGACTGCTCCAATGGATCACGATCAATGGTCTACGTTGATCCTGGATCCTGGAGTGGAAGCCTTGCTCGCCTTTAACCACCCTACAACTTTCCTTGATCCTACAGTCCTCACTATTTTGGGAGTTCTCCTCGGAGAATTCCAACCGTTTAGTCGCCTCTTCAAAGAACCTCCGCTCAAAGCAAACCTGTGATCCTCCTCTGGGATTTAACCTCTTTAATAACTACTTGCGCTTCCTGCTTCCTCTTGAATAATTCCAAGGCCCTAACCCTTATGATATTTCTTTGCAAACTCAAGTCTTCAAGAAGACTTCTGCATGCAGTCCTTGCGACAATCCTTCAAATACTTCCGAGTACTTGAATTCCTGACTCTGTGCACTTTCTCCGCAACAACAGTCCTTCGATCACTCAACCTTAGCTTGATAAATTCTAAGGTCTCGACCAGCCTACGCACACCCTGCACGACTTTTGTTCTTGTCTTGCACTTCTACTAGAATGAGAACAACAGTATCCCCCCTGAGCTTTCAGAGATAAACTCTGAACCCTATCAACGCACACCTTGTAGACACTTCCACTGCACTCCTTGCAGGAACTTCTCTCACTCAGGAAAAGAAACAATTGAAACTCATTCTCTTACTCTCTTAGACTTCAAACACTTAACATGAAATCATACATACATAGCATAACAACAAATGCACAACAGAAAGAGTAAAGCAACCATAAGAATAGCATTCAACATGTATACACAGAAAGCATAATAACACCATGAGTCTGAATCAAAGCTTCATATATTAAATTCAGAACTTCTGTACATGGGTTCTTCTCTACAAATCTTTGTTTCTTCTCTATGCTAATGTGCTCACTCATACAATCTTTGACTGATACAAAGATACAAAGAATGAGGGTGTCTATAGTCGTTTTCCCTCCAGCTCCTAAAACTGTCTAATCTATAATTTTAAATCTACCTACTTTCATTAACTATGCATAAATGCCTCTACATCCTATAGATGAGAGCGGATCACTCAAGATCTGTTTACAATATGGAAGTACGCCTCCTTAACTATTTCATTAATATATGTGCATCCAAACTTTCCAAAAACATTTCAAAATGATTTTGACATGTGCCAAAATGTGATGGTGTTCATCCCATCTGTCTTTCCCCTCCATGCTTGCTTGTTGCTGACAATGCTCTTGCATCAAAATCTAAAGAAGGAGTTGGTGCATGATATGTGATCATTGACCCAGCAGGTAACAAAACTTTGATCGCTTGTCGATTAGAATTTGAATATACAAACAACATGGTTGAATACGAGGCACTCCTGCAAGGACTTAGAAAGACACTAGATTTGAAAATACAAAATTTAATGGTATTCGGTGATTCAGAAATTATGGTCAGGCAGGTAAGAAAAGAAATTCCATTCATTGCCTATCGCCACACCTGAAAAGTTATCAAGCTGAGGTATGGAATCTAATGCACAGATTTTCCACATTTAACATTAAATCCATTCCAAGATTAAATAATTCTGAGGCAGACTTGTTAGCTAATGTTGCTTCCAAACCTTTTCCCGCAGAAGGCCTTTCTCTGAACGCATTTTCGATCGAGTTGTTGTTTAGACCATCAGTCCCAGAAAACATAACCAACTGGAGAGTGTTCGATGATGATCAACAGATCATCAGTTTCCTTCACATGGAAGACACTTTTCGAGGTGCAGTTATCGATGAAGGCACCCATGATGAAGACCTCCGCAATTTTACGGTAATATCGGACCCAAGGTCTCCCGAAACGACATCTGATCTGGTAAATTCTATCCCAAAATCTGTGGTAAGATTAGAAAAGTTTTATGATTTGCATGACAAATTCAGAAAATCAGTAAATTGTAAAACAAATAGTTCTTCTTTGATCCATGAAAAAGTAAATCTGGGAACTAAAGATAATCCACAATGCATCAATTTGGGAACGGCATGTTCCGAGCAAGAGAAATCAGCCTTTATAAAACTGTTTAAAGAATTTAAGGATGTATTTTATTGGACATATAATGATCTAAAAACCTTTGAACCTAACATTATACAACATACCATTCCCATGAAACCCTTGACTTAACCTTTTCAACAGAAGTTAAGAAAGATGCACCCAAAACTTGAACCAACGGTCAAGAAGGAACTAAACAAACTTTTGAATGCAAAGATAATTTTCCCAGTAAGGCATACACAATGGGTTTCTAACCTTGTCCCTGTGAGGAAGAAAAGTGGTGAAATTTGACTATGTGTCAACTTCTGAAATTTAAACCGAGTACCTGACAAAGACAACTACCCCGTCCCTCCGATGGAACAAATTCTCCAGCAGGTATCCGGTTCTGAAAGATTGTTGCTACTAGACGGTTTTCCAGGGTACAACCAAGTCCTTATGTCTCATCCAGACCAGCTGAAAACCACTTTCCGTACTCCATGGGGTATCTATGCTTATAGAAAGATGCCCTTTGGGCTTATAAATTCCGGTGCCACTTTCCAGAGAGCGATGGATATCGATTTTCGCGGTCTAATCAATCAATCTGTAGTGGTCTATCTCGATGATGTCATAGTTTTCTCCAAGAATAAGGGGGATCATTTAGCCCATTTGAGATCTGTTTTACAACGATGCCGTAAGTACGACATCTCTCTAAATCCTAAAATATCTATCTTTGCAGTGGAACAAGGAAAGCTGCTTGGATTCATAGTATCCAATGAAGGTATGATCATTGATCCCGAGAGGACTCAAGCCATTTCAAAACTTCCTCCCCTCTCTTCTAAAAAATCTATGCAATCTTTCCTAGGTCAGATAAATTTTGTCAGAAGGTTCGTTCCGAGTTTCTTGGAAATGGTGAGGCCTTTACAAAGTTTTAAAAGAATGTGAAATACCATTGGGGACTTCAAGAAAGTCAATCTTTTGACTCAATCAAAAAATCTATAGTGGAGGCTCCATCTCTAATAAACCCCGACTTTTCATGAAATTTCACTCTTTACATGTTTGTCTCTGATCGATCTTATGTTGCTGTGCTAACCGAAAAGAATGTTGAAAACAACAAGGTTCCCATTGCCTTTATGAGCTCAACTTTTAAGGGAGAAAATCTTAATTATCCAGCTGTAGATCAACAGGCTTACGCTATTTTTAAAGCAGTAAATTTTTTTCGATTGTATCTACTGAAATCTAGAACTAAAGTCATTGTTCCTTACCCTGTTGTCATAAATTTGCTAGTACAGAAAGAACTAGGTGAAAAGTAGGCAAACTAAGTCACATCCTTACAAGAGTATGACCTCGAGATCACCCCCACGCAAATTGTTAGAGGCCAAGGCCTATGTAAATTAGTTGTTGATTCAGTTGAAGAACAACAAAGTCAAACTGATATGTTAATTGAAGATCAAAGTCCAATCTGCCGTGTACAAAATCCTACCAATTCTTGGTATGACAACAATAAGTTTTATCTAACACACGGTTCAACTCCTCATCACCTTGATCCAAAAAAGAGGAGAGCGTTGAGATTAAAGTCTGCGCCTTACCAGCTTGTGAATGGTATATTATTTCGCAAATTTTTTGATGAAATCCGTATGTGTTGTCTAGCAAGAGATGAAGCAGATAAAGTCTTATCTGAGTTGCATGCAAGAGAAGTTGGTGGGCATTTTTGTGGAGACGCTATTGCCCACAAAGTATTAAGGGTAGGTTATTATTCGCCCATGCTTTTCAAAGATGACCATACATTATGCTGCAAATGCGTAATCTATCAAAAGGCTTCTGGAAGAGTACAGAAGACAACATTCCCACTGCAACCTGTCTCGGTGGATTTCCCTTTTCAGTAATGGGGTCTTGACATCATTGGCCCAATAAACCCCACCTCCTCACAGCTACATAAATACATCATTACAATAACTGACTATTTTACTATATGGTCAAAGGCTGCACCATTAAAAGTGGTGAACACCAGTCAGGTAATATATTTCCTTAATTCAAATATCATTATTTGATTCAGTATTCCTGAATGTCTGGTTTTCGATAATGATTCCTATTTCTCGTCCCTCGATATGAATGTCTTTGCTTTAGAAAAAGAGATGAAACTGAAATATTCTGCTAGCTATTACCCCCAAGGAAATGGTTTAGCAAAATCGACAAATAAAAATCTGATCAAGATTATCAAGAGAACAGTCTCCGAAAACCACAAAAATTGGCACAACGCACTCTTCAATGTAATTTGGGATGATAGGGTGACCCCGAAAACTGCTATTGGTAATTCCCCCTTCTTTCTTATTGACGGAAGGGAGGCAATTCTTCCTCCTCACGTTCTGCTTCCTTCTCTTCAACTATCCCAGAAAGTTCAGGAAGAAGATTTCCCTCCCTTGGAAAGTCAGATTAATGCTTTGCTGAAATTAGAAGAGGTAAGAGCTCAAGAGAAACAAAAATTGGATCAGCATCAACATATTGTCAAAAGTTGGTTTGATTCGAGTTCCGCCTCGGACATGAATTTTGAGATAGGTGATCTTGTCCTCAAGTGGGATAAACCTCATGAGGGGAAAGGTGAACATACAAAGTTCCAAAACCTGTGGTTGGGACCCTTCTTAATCGCCGAAAAACTAGGTCCTAGTTCTTTCCACCTGTAGAATTTAGAGGGACAACCAGACACCTTTCTAGTGAATGGCCAAGCTCTCAATAGGTATTTCGTCTGACAAATCCTATATACACCTTTTGTACATAACCTTTTCTGTTTTGGTTTTCCTTTTCATTTTTCTTTCTTTTATTAATTTTTGTTTTGGCTTTCTGAGTTAAACATGCCTGTATTACGGTCTATTTCAAAAGGAAGAACATAATGCTTCATATTTAAACAACTGTCAAGGATTGTCAGAGCATCAACTATTGTATTTTCTTAAGAAAAACATAGACTGGTTAAACATGGTTTTTGTCGAGAATTGATTTTTGGTTTCAGTTTTTCATTTGAGAGAAAACACGATTATCATTAAAAGCTCTTTACGCTATCCTTGCTTTTAAGAAATTAACTTGAGGATGCCTTCCTGTCCTCAAAAAATTAGTTTCATCAGTGAACTATCTTCAGACCATGATGAAGGTTAGCAAGCAAAAATTAAAGGAGTCGGAAAATAACAAATGTGCCAAAGACTGAAATTTTCAGCATCACCCCGCTCTTCTGGATATCTATAAATTATATCAGTAATTTTCCCGAGAGTTGTGGGAAGTATTTGCAAACCCACCAGGATACTGAACAAGTCTGTTGGCAACAGGTAAATGCATGCATGGTGCCAAGACAACTTTGTCGGGGTACTGAACAGGCCCGCTGGTAGCGAAGCGATGTCAGGTTAGAGAAAATTCTCAGGTAAAAATAAAATATTTTTTATCATAAGCATCCTTCATTCTGATTTGAATTTTCTTAGACAGGACAAAGGCGTCAAAGTGGGTTAATTGACATCCCTGCCGAGGCTATGGATGCCTGCTGGAAACAGTGGCCTTGTCAACAACATTGGAGCCAATAACTTAAACATCCTGGCTTTCATTTGTGAAGTCTGTCACCCGATTTCATTTTTTAACGAATGATATCTTAAGTTGGACCACGTAATGATTATCAAATATGATCAAATGTCTTTCAGCTATTCTTTGATTTGAAATCATTCAAACATTTCTAACCTGAACTCGCCAGTGATACATAGATAACTGCTTCTCCCAGTAAGTCGCCATTGTTGGCAACCCCACATATTTTCAACTTTTTTAAGCATTTAGCTGCCTACCTGGGGGCATACGATTATTGTTCTTCATAAGCAATTTTTGAAAATACAATTGTGATCTTTTGTTTATTCCTAGTATTTTTGTTTTCATGCTTCGTTCATCACTGAAAGCATGAACGAAGCTTTTACCTCTTTATCTAAAGCTTATGAAAGGTGGATGGCCCTACAATGTTTTGTTAATAAAGATTCTTTCCTGCTATGAAGCTCATCTTCTTTATTGACTCCTCAAATGTAAAGCATGTTTTGGGTTGTTATTCGAATCACCAATGATCCATTTGATTTAAACCATGATATTTTTTTTGTGGCTCTTGGTCATGCCTATCCTTGTTATTACGTTTTGGTTTATAAATTTTTCCCTCTCCTGAACTTTGGGTTTGAAATGTCGCTCTGGTTTTCTCCTAGAAACCTTCCCTACTCAGTGTGTTTTATTGTCTACCTTTTGTATCCCCATGGCCCCAGTCGTCAGGATTGAACCCAATGGCTCTCAGACCCTGCTCCTTTGTGATGATGCAAGGGAGGATCTCGAGGGTCAAGGCTGACTTGTTTTTCTTGAGAAATTCCAGGGTTTTAACTTGCGAACCGCTCAGGAATTTACCCTTTCTTTTGACGGATGCCGAGCCAAGGTAGGAGACATTTAGGTCGAGGTCACAAAGAAATTTTTAGGTCAAGAAACAAGTCTTTCTTTGAGCGGGCATAAGTGGTTCAAAAATGCCAAGGTTGAGGAGGTTCTGTGGAGCCTTTTCTTCACATCTCAAAATATCTACTGTTGTGATAAAGGTATGCCCGTGTCCCTGTTGAAAACCCAGTGGCATAGTTTGCTAGCAGTCTTGAAACAATTCGTGACGTGTGAAGGCCACTTTGGTTTTGTTTTTCTATATCACATACATTTTCTGATGAATTTCATCGGGTTTCAATTAAATATGCCCTATTACCTATGGAGAAGCCTGTATAAAATGGAAAAGAGGTATAAGAGACAACGATTGGATTCAAGACTGTTTCACCACAGTTTGATAAAGATACTATTGGTACATCAATTGAAGTTACAAAATGATGACTGGAACACCTTCCTAACCCGAAATGGCTTCATTAACTCTAATGTTGTAGAGGTTGACAAACCCATGATAGAGGAAACCATAGTCCCTGCTAGAGTAGTTCCTTCATCTACAGAGGCCTGTGTGATGACCACCCTCAGTAAGCCTATACTGGACCCAAAACTTGCTGAGCAGAGCCATGAACAACACATCCATCCTAATGCCTCTGCTAAGAATGCAAACAGACCTGTGTGCAAACCATCTAAAGGTGATATCGATTTAGGTTTTAAAAATAAAAGGGTAGGTAGATTGATCTCAAGGAAACTACGAAATAAACCAAATGCTCATGTGAGATCGATCAAAACGATCAAGATCCATGAAAGCTCAGATTCGGAGATTGAGAGATTCTTGGCCAAAGAAGACCCTCCTTCCTTCAAAACAGGTCTCGACCAGGGTTACAATTTCGTGGATAATTTGCCACCCTGCCTGAAGCATAATCAAGGATTTCCAGGTAACAAATTTGATAAGAAACCCGTAGGCAACAGTGGAGACATTCGAGCACACGACCCTGGGTATTCTCAAGCGGTTGTCACAGATTCACAATGTGAAATCTGTTTGTTCTGGATTGATAACTATTATGTAGACATGACCATTTTACAATCGCAAATCAAAACCCTCATTGTTCAGGTCGACTCACTAACGGATGAAAATCATAGGCTAAAGTTTGTTGTTCATAGACAAGGCAAATGTTTGAAAACAACTGGGAACATAATTGTGAAGAACGCCGAGAGTGTAACAACAATGGTCAATTATGACATTCTGTAAATCGAATTGATTTTTTAGTTAAAGGTAAAGGTTTGTTTTTATCTTAAATTGTGTTATATTTTGGTTTATAGAGTAAATTAGATTTCGTTGCTAAAACAAGACTAGATACAAAATCAACAGATTCTGTAGCCAGTCTATTCTTGTTTGAAATTGAGAAGATATTGGTCAAATGTATATCTGAATCTCTTTATTTCATCCTTTTATTTCAGGATATCCGACAGTTTATGGTGATCAAATGATATGAAGAATTTCTCGTCTTATTAGCCATATCTTTGGCTCATTTTTGTAAACAGGAACAAACTCTTTTAGTTTTTAGATATTTAGTGTGATATGGAGTAGTTATATTCCCCTCTATTTTTGTAATCAACATAATCATTGTGAAAATTTACTCTTACCTTACAAGATAAGGCAGTTAGCTTTTTTGAACCCTTTAAAAACTCGTTATTTTTGGAATCAAGGCATCTTGGCCTGGGGTTGAAGGTGGACAATTTATTCACGAATTTGAATGGAACATATATTTACATTTCAACTTTAGCTTTTTGTAAATGTTGTTTTAGTTTATGGTTTGTTTATTCTGATAAATTAATAGTTGTCGATAGCTTTTGTCTTCACAATTTATTATGGCATTGGGATCATCTTTTTAAAATACTGTCCACATTTTGATGCTTCAGATATTGAAAAGAGTGGTCATTCGTTCAACCCAAATGATAAGATTTTTCTTTAATTTTGTTGAATGATTAAAAGCATGTTGTTACAGTTAGTTTTATCTTAAATGTAATCGCTTGCAATCACAAGTACCATAGCGATTATTTGCATCTCATCGTTCTATCGTTAAAATTCAATAGTCAATATATTGTTTTGCATTTATTCCGAACAGTTTCAAGGTTCATTGCAGATTTATCTCTTGGACAGGCTGGCTGGACATTCTATAATCATATAGATGTTGGATGCATGTCGATTAACTCATTCATAGGTTAGTTCATTTCTTTCTATCGTTTATTTGTTTTCAAAACTCTAATATATGGTCTAGCTTTGACCGTCCACATAATCTTGTTTCATAGTATCTTTTTCAATTTAATCTTAGATTAATAAAGAGAAAACAAAAAATAGCTTATGTGCTTTCTTTATCTGCTTTTGTTAAAGAAACCATCTTTACATAGATTTTTGTGAGTTTAGATTAAAACTCGCAGCTTGTATATCATGCACATAAATAAGATAGACAGATCTGTTGTTTAAATATCATCTACAATAGTTACACACACACACACACACACACACACACACATATATTAAGTGGTTATTTAATAGTTATCTCTTTTATTTCTTTTATTTGTTTCTTCTAGGACTTTTAGATTGGCCAACGAAGCCATTAAACCCGTCAGAACAAGTTATACCAAATGGCTTGGGTTATTTAGACAACTCCGGACCAGATTTGTTCTTCCAATTGATAAACCGTCATTTTCGCCCGTCAACAGTTTTAGATCTTGAGATGGTATTGGATGTTCAATATTGCTGCATATATCAGATTTTCCAAGGGATATAGTTGGTATTTTATTGTTGGTACTTGACATATGGGTATTGGTCTTTTGGTTGTGATGTGTTGCTGAAGTTTTTGGTTTAGCTTGAGGCTACATAACACATGGTTGGATGTAAGGGTTTATGGTATTTGGTTTATGGATAGAGAGATGAATTGTTAGATAAATTTTGATGGTTATATTGATGTATATCTTTGGTATATGGTTGAGGTACATGTTGGGTACATGGTTGAGACAAGTAGTTGATGAGTTGGCACATACATGAGGTTTGTAGTTGATACATGATTGGTACATACTTGGGTACATGGTTGAGACAAGTAGTTGATGAGTTGGCACATACATGAGGTGTATAGTTGATGATGTTGGTACATCTTGATGAGTCATAGTTTATGTGTATTTGATGCATGATTGGTACATATTTGGTGCATGGTTGCTGCACTTGTTTATGGTACAGGTTGATTACATGTTGTTTGGACAGGTTATTTGTAAAGGTTTGATGCATGGTTGATACATTTGTTTATGGTCCAGATTGAGGTAAAGGTTGATGTATGGTACATGTTGGCACAAGTTATTGGTACAAGTTGTTACAGGTTGATTACATGTTGATTGGTACAGGTTTACAACAATATATATCACAGTAATAGTGGGAGAGTGGTTCCATCATTCTACTTCTACATCAGGGCGGTTGGACGTGGCAAGGACAGGTGGTTGTATCCACCTTCCGGTTGTAGCTGAAGAACATAGGGGGTTGTAGCCTCCTTCTGGTTATAGCTAGAGAATTGGGTAGTTGGAGCTTCCCTCAGGTTGTAGCCTGAGAAACTAGGGGGTTGGGACTCCTTCTAGTTGCATTTGGAAAACAAAGAAAGTTGGTGCTTCCAATGAATGTAAATCTTAAAGACATATAAGAAAAAAAATTATGTGGTTTTCTCTCTCTTTGGGTTTCCATGTAAAAGCACTGGTGTACCGTGTATGTGTATGATTGCTCATTTGTTCATTGTTTATTTACTCTGTAACTATTGGATGATAATGCTACATTGATATAACACTTGCATGTTGTGGTTAAAAATGATTAAATTTCTCTATTACTGATTCACCCCCCCTCTCAGTAATCCAACAATTGGTATCAGAGCAGGTTCCTTCAGGAAAAAGTTCAACCACTGGAATGAGATCATGGATTATTATGAGAACAAAGTACCAATGTTTAATGGTCAGAATTGTTTAAAGTATGATATGTGGAGTAGAAGGATGGAAGTACTTTTATAGGCACAATGGAATTATATTTGGCTATCAATTGTTACAAGATATGATAGTTCAAAAAGGGAAAAGACTGCAACCAAGAAGGAAGTGAAGAAGAATAATAAAATAGAAATGAATTTCATCTGGGAAGGAATACCTAATCCGGCAAGAGAAAAGGCTAGTAAATGTTCATGAGCCAAAGAACCTTGGGATAAGTTACATGATATATATTCTTCACCCATCACAGATTCAGAAAATGCCAAAGAAGATGCTGGTATGGATCAAGAAGAATTATTTTCACCATGTCAAATGTATTCAGAAGATGAAGAGTACATAATCACCAGAGGTATGTTGTTTTTCTTTAATTGTGAAAAACATGGACATCTTGAAATAGAATGCCATGAAGGAAATAAGAGAGAAAAACTAATTGAAAAGGAAGACAATTATGAAGCAGAATTGATTAGTTCTTTAGATGAACTAAGAGAAGAAAACAAGTCACTCAAGAAATAATTGATGAGACAAAAGGAAAGTGTTCACATTTTTGAAGAAGCCCAATAGGTCATCGAGAACTTAAGAACTTAGCTAGAAGAAGCNGCCAAAAAGATCGAAGAAAATCTTGAATATCAAAAGAAATATTTGGAAGCCAACATAGTAGCATAGAAAGAATAAGAATAAATGAGAGAGAAGATATTGAAAGATCATCTTAAGGAAAGAACTAACAATCTAAACCAACTTGAGGAAAAAATTGGTTAAGAAAAGAAAGGACTTGAAGAAGAAATAATCACATCAAAAATTCAGCTTGAAGAAGAGAAAAGAACAGAAGAAGTCATGAAGTCTCAGATAAGGAAGAAATAAGAAGAGGTTGAGAAGCTTGAAGAAGAATTTGTCACATTGAGAAGTAAAATTGCCAAGGTCAACAAGAACGTTGAAGAGATAGAAACATCCACATCAGTTATAGAGAATGAAGAGAAGCACTCTAGGTTGCTAGAAAAGAAGAATGAAGAAAATAGAAAGAATTATGAAGAAGTACTCAAAAGAAGTAATCATGGTCAACCGGAATCTAAGAAAACTATTGAAGATACATATTCAAGAATACCATCCATGTTCAAGCCACAAAGAAGCTTCAATCATGATCATGATCAGTCAAGGAAGTATTTCAGAAGGACTACACCACAAAGAAGATCATTCACTCCAAGATATGCAAATTTATTTTATGGTCATTATTTTTATTGTACTAATTTTGGACATAAGATTGCATATTTCAAGGATTATAAAAATGTTCAAGAAAGAAATGCCTATATGGCCCCACGTAACATTGAATGTTACAAATTTCATAACTATGGAAACATAGCTAGTGATTGTAGAAACATGATAGATACTTCCATGAAAGAGAACATTGGTATCAAATATAAGAAAGTATGGATAAGAAAACACGAAGAAAAGGTGAACAAAGAACAGGTCCCAGAGAATGCAATATTGGCAATAAAACGAGATGAAGAAAATTCTACAAAGAAAAAGAAAGATGTCAGATATAGAAAGGTTTGAAAAATAACTGAAAGAAAATAAGGACAAGTAAATAAGGAACAGGTTCAAGAGATTGTACTTTCAGGCATTATAGTGAAAGATGAATCCACACACAGAAATAAAGAAGTCATAGCTCATAGAGATGATGAATTTACCAATGAAGAAGATGATGAATACACATCAGAGCAGGAATTGTTTTGAGCCATCCGACTTAGAGACTCCAAGGTAATATGGATATTAAATAGGGGGAGTCTATGCGATAGCTGTGACAGACCAAAGAACCATCCTTCAAGAAGCTTGTAGGGTCTGAGAAGATAGATCCAGAGCAGTCAGTTAACAGAAGTACCGTTTGATAGATTAATCAAGACTTCATGATAGTATAGTGATAAATGGGTCAACATTATGGATAGTTGTGCAGTAGAGTCTTGGATAGTATGGACACAGATGGATTCGTAATAACACTTAGTAGGTTTGGATAGATATATGACAGTGGACGAGAGAATGGATTCATAGATTGGTTCAGAGAGTGGTTCAAAGACAAAGGGACATTATCATAATGGATGATAATTACACAGGAAATGGCTCGAACAATGCTAATGGATTCCAAATTGATAGATATTTTCTTTTTTGACACATGCAGTGCATACAATAGTTCACATTCAAAACAGAGTAATGCCCAGAAACAACAATGACAAAACTCCCTATGAGCTGTGGAAAGAAAGGTCGGCAAGGATGAATTTTGGAATAAGGCCATGGATGAATAATTTGATCAAATAGAGAAAAATGGCACTTGGGAATTGGTTCCAAGACCAAATAATAAGAATCTGATTGGCAAAAAGTGGGTATTCATGAATAAATTGAATGAAGATGGACATGTTACAAGGAACAAAGCTAGATTGGTATATAAAGGACACACACAAGTTGAAGGAATCGAATTTAAAGAGACATTTGCCCCAATTGCCAGAATGGAAGAAATCTGACTGCTTTTAGCTTATGCATGCTCCAAGAATATTAAAGTGTATCATATGGATGTGAAATCATATTTTCTAAATGGGGAACTTGAAGAAGAAGTTTACATTGAATAACAAGAAGGGCTTTAGTTGTAAGAGAACGTAGATTATGTGTGTAAATTGAAGAAGGCCTTGTATGGTCTAAAACATGTTCCTAGAGCATGGTACTCTAGACTTGATAAATATCTACAATAGGCAAGGTTCAAAAAAGGAAGTGCAGACAACAACCTCTACATCATGGTAACTCAAGATGGTATTTTATTAATTGAAGTTTATATTGATGATATTATTTTTGGAAGTACTAATGATAGATTAAGCCAGAAATTTGCAAAGGATATTCATAATAAATTTGAAATGTCATTACTTTGAGAACTATCATTCTTTTTGGGTCTTCAGATATGTCAAAGCAACCAAGGAATTTTATTTCTCAAACTAAGTATATCATATAAATGCTAAAGAGGTTCAGAATTGAAGATTGCAAACCAATTACCACTCCTATGCAAACCAGTTGCAAGTTGAGCAAAGACGATGATTCAAAGTATACAGACCAGAGGAAATACAATTCAATGATTGGTAGCTTACTATATGCGAAAACATCCAGACCAGATGTAATGCAGGCAGTTGGACAGGTGGCATGATTTCAAGCAGCACCAAAGGAATCACATGTATTAGTAGTGAAGATGATTTTCATATATCTCAAAGGAAAAAAAGAGTTTGACTTATGGTATCCAAAAGGAAAGTATCTATCACTTATTTCCTACACAGATGTAGATTGGTCATGTTGCATTGATGACCGATGAAGTACCAGTGGAGCAACGTTCTACTTGGGTGAGTGTTTAGTATATTGGCTAAGAAAGAAACAATCATTAGTATCTTTATCTATAGCTGAAATAGAGTATATTGCAGCAGCATGATGCTGTACTCAGATTCTACGGATGAAACAAATTTTTATAGATATACAGGTTGAGTATGATGATCCCATTCCAATCTATTGTGATAATACA
>SNQJ01S0145921.1:10924-24006 GCA_010110895.2 Picea sitchensis
TCAATCTCCAAGTGGGAGATTGTTGGTTGTGGAGCCTGATCACCTTCTTGATTTAGAGGTCTTTTACTTTCAGCCCTGTTTATACCCTATGAAGTATTTACACCCCAGAAGTATGTACACTCTTCCACGTGGGGGAGTGTAGAGGGGGGGTACCCCCTCTGCGGGGTCCGGGGGCATGCGGGCCCCCATCGGGGGTTCGGGAGCGAAGCCCCCTAAGCAAAAATTGCCTTGTAAAAGTATATTGTAATTTCATTGTAAATCTGGACTATTCATTATAAGGTCACAGATCTAANAGAGATTATGTTAGGGTTTTTTGCCCTTGAAGGCAACCCTCTTTTATGAGGGAAATGTATTGTGGCTATGTATGTTGGCGAGTATTGTATTATGAGAGAGGAGACTGTGAGAGAAAGAAGAGGAAGTTACAACGGGTTTTGCTATAGGTTGTATCCCTTCATTTTGCTGGATAATAATAAAGAAAGTACCTGGCAATTTCTCTGGTGGACGTAGCCCACACTGCGTGAACCACGTAAATCCGTGTCTCTCTTGTATTGTGTATCTTCTATGTTTTGTTTCCGCATTTGTTTTATTTTATTGCTTCGCGGTCCTGTTTTTCTAACACAAAGTACATATAAGAGTGATGACTCAACCCAGGGTCTTCTTATGATCTCGATGTAGTATGAATCTAACCATGTGAATAGATGTCATGATGTCGAACATGGAAAAAACCACTTGATTACTGGTTAATGATGTAAACCATTAACAAGCATGAGGGAAATCAGCATTGATGTCAGTGATTCCCAAGGTACTCTAGTACATTATGACAAATGTGAATAGATGAGATGAAGTCGAACATCCGTGGAATCATCCAATCAGAGGTCAATGATGTAAACCCACTGTTGGACACGAGGAGGCCTGCCATTGAGGCATGCAGGTCTCAAGGTACTATCTGGTTTCTAAGTCTAGTTCCTAGATAATGTGTTGAAGTCGACAGGAATAGACTCGTCAAAGGAGGGCCTTGATGTATCCCCCATCAACGACATGAAACTGACACAGAGATTTAATTGGTAGATCAAATGAACATGAACTGACATGGGTATTGAAAAATGATATTTGTGACGGCTAACTCTCGAGGCAGATACTTCCCTTGAACACTGAGGCACATTAGAAGAAACATGACATGGACCAAAACTTGATAATGTAGTTGATGCTGTGAATTTCATCAGGTGACCCAAAAGAGTAAAAGAAACTCAAAGGATTGGCTCAATGCAGAGGTTCAAAGGATTAAAATGCATGCAAAGACAAAGTGCCATGTTCAAGGGTGACCGTAATAGTTACTGGTAGTGTTCTCAAAAACTATTTGGCTTACTTCCTTCAATTTTTCCCCCATCCAGATAGATGAGTACCTCTTTTTAATTTAACGAGCTCGTGGAGGGTAACACATTCTCGATATGAATCACCTTCAGTAAGTCCCTCTTCCTTTGTTTAGGAAACTAGAAGAAGTAAGGGTTCGGTCTCGTATGGGCCCTTCAATGTATGATTGTTTAACGAGTTCAGAGAAGGTAAACTCAGTGGTTTTTCATATTTAGAGAGTATGAAAAGAACTTAAAAATGAATCCAATGTTTTCCTTTTTCATAATGTTAGTCTCGCGAGGCTGAAAAAGAGATAAATTATCACTCGAAAGATGCCCTTTCAAACCTTTTAACGAGTGGGAAAGGAAGCAAGATCACTCGACAATCTTTTCATGTTTAGAGAGTCTGAAAAGAGCTCAAAGATGACTCCAAGGTGTTCCTTTTTCATATATTCATGCAGGTCCGAAAAAGAGATAAAAGTTTACCTGGATGCATTCTCATGTATTTACGAGCACAAGAAAGAACAAATACTAAGCTCGGTGTTAGTAATCAGTTTACAGTACTAATTTTTAGACTTTTGGTGATGACAGACACACTACTGGAACAATGATATTCTCACAACGCCATCATAAAGCATCATCTCACTTCTCGAAATTTCCTTAAATTCTTCGGGCCATATCTAGATGGCTTATGTTTTATTATGGTAATGATCGTGTTGGCTTAACAAATCAATGACAATAGATTATTGATTGAGATGTAGTTGGTTTGATTAAGCCAATCTTGGTTTAAGGCTTCTTTATTAACCAATTTTGGGTATTTTTAGTTGGCTCTCGGCCTTATGAAAAGTGTTGTATTTTATCAAATTGTGGGTCTAAAGGACAAACTCTAGCTCCTCACCCCAAGATCTAGTAACATGCAACCTGCCACACAACACACAGGCCACGAGTTAATCCACAAGATAAATTTTCATGCTAAGCCATGAATCAGGCCACGAGTCAACACAAAGCTAAGCACAAGCACCAGGCCACATGGAGGTTCAAGGATCGAATGAAGGAAGGAACGCATGCACAAGCGCCTAGATTAACCCACGAAAGGAGAAAAGTTTACAAATGATAATGTTTTTTCTATCATGTGTTGGTGAAAGTATCATATACAACAAACAGGTGTCGACTCTATTGAGCATCTTTATAAAACAGTGGTAAAGCTTGTTCCTCAAAATGGTCTTCGAGGAATATTGAGTCTGAGGGTAGTTTGAAAGGAATCATTCCATGTCTGGCTGCACATAGAGGAAAGGAATTCGACTAGCAAAGGAAAACAAGAATGTGACTAGAAACATGAAATGGACCAGGAGCACAGAAAAAGGATTCATGAGCAATATCAGGTTAATATGGTAGCTTTGAGAGATCAACTTGCCAAGTGCCCAGAAGGGTTTTTGTTTTCTGCCATGAGTTGATATGAAGAAATTATATCCTGGAAGTCGAATGTATGACTCTGTGCAGAGACAAAAGGTGTCCCGGAAGGAGATATTAAACAGTTGAATGCTTATACTCAAGCTCTGTTGGCACCTACAACAAAAGCCAGCCATGGGAAAAGGTCAATCCAAGAAATGAACACTATATTCATGCGTCTTCTAGCCATTAAGGCATCTTCTTGAGATGTTTACAATGTCTGCAAAATCGTCTTTTAGTGGTTAAACCTTTTTTGTTTTTCATTTTAAATGGTCACCTCAAACTTTTTATCTCTGCTCTCATCTACTTAGTGTAATTCCATTTATAACTTTCTCAGTCTTGAAATGAATGCGATTTCACTGGTTCTTAGCAGAGAAGAGTGGCTGCAAGCATTACCTTAGGCATTAGGAGCAGAATCTTATCCAATTGAAAAGAAACGCTAGGATAGGTTCGTCCATCATTTTTATTCTCTTAAACAACCAAGGCTCATGGTGGTTTCTCTGTATTTGCTGGTGTTGGAGAGCGTACTAGAGAAGGCAATGGTTTATACAAGGAAATGATTAAGAGTGGTATTATCAAGCTTGGGGAAAAATAGGGTGAAAGCAAGTGCACTCTTGTATATGGTCAAATGAATGAACCACCTGGTGCTCGTGCACGTGTTGAGCTCACAGGATTGACTGTTGCAGAGCATTTTTGAGATGCTGAAGGCCAGGATGTGTTTCTCTTCATTGACAACAATTTTCGTTTTACACAGGAAAACTCTGAAGTGTCTGCTTCGCTGGGACGTATTCCTTCAGCTATTGGATACCAGCCAACTTTGGCTATTGATCTTGGAGGTTTGCAAGAACGTATTACAACAAAGAACGGTTCCATTACTTCTGTGCAAGCTATATATGTGCTAGCTGATGATTTGATAGATCCAGCGCCTACAACAACATTTGCCCATCTTGATGCCACCACTGTGTTATCTAGGTAGATCTCAAATCTTGGTAAAACAATCAAAACCAGCTATGAGGCCTGTCTCAGAAATTATGATTTATGGGGTAATGAGGCACTTAGCAGACAGTTAAAAACAAATGGCTGTAAAGATTCTATCATTACATTGCATACTACGAAGTCATTTTTTCCTTGGTTTGAAAATCTGCAGATTATTAGTTGATTTCCATAGAAGTGCCTACTGGTTATGTAGTGGAAGTTAAAGATACAAAGTTTTTGTTGCACAAGTTTCAAAGTTTATGAAACTTGGATCGAGGCCAGATTCCTTCTACTCAACAACAGGAACAGGGAATGCCAATACCAGGACAATATCTCTCAAAGGTTGAATTAATCAATATGCTATCATTCACAGAAAGGCTAATTATGTTTTTTAATCTCAGGAAAGGGAATCTAATCTCTTCAAATAAGGCACAGGTGGCAGAGTGTCAATTAAAGAAGCTAATTTCTAGATTTTCGGGAAAATATCAAGTAATCAAAATGACAAGTATGATAAATGTTCCAGATTCAAGAAAGTCAAAGGTGACAAATCAATTCCAGATTTGTTAGGAAAATAATTAAAGTAGAAGTGACAGATCATCTTCATCATTCGAGACCTTTTCCCATGCTTTAACCACCTCTCAACATTGAAAGGCATAATAGGCAGAAAAAGGAACAAGTGGCAGATTGGCATCAAAAGAATCAAACTTTATAGGTGGCATGGGATTCATTAAATGAAGATTATTCCCACTCTAAGGAGATTTAATCAGCATTTTCAAAACAATTCGAGAAACATTTCAACCCTGTTTATTATTCTTATGATTTAATTAGATATTTTTGCTAGAAATTATGGGCATTTAGTTTGTTATAATTGGTATTTAAGCCGTGATTTGTAATAGAGAAAGGGAAGACCCGTAGGGGGGTAAGGCCTAGTGAGGAGAAGGATGATAAGATATTGATGAAACAACATCCATCAAAGTTATTAGAAGCCTAAGGGAATTGTATTTAGGAATCGCTTCTAACATTGGAGATATATGACATTTGTTTATTCAGATTATGAATTTCCTGTCTAAACACTGTTTTTCCCTTTTTCTTTGTTTTATATTCTGTCTTTCTTCCTACTTGAATAAATTACAGACATTGAGAATCAATGGCAGCTTATGGATGATAGATTCCCGAGCGGTAAAGATTTTTCTATGAATGCCTATCATCCATGTGTTTTGTTTCAAGTATCGTTGCATATTTTTGACTAAGAGAATCTTGGTTTGACAAGGTGTTCTACGTTTTGTCTATTTCCTATTATTCTATCCATTTACATATAAAAACATCTTATCTGATATACAATTTGATTGCCTCCGATCAACAGGGTGTTTACTTGACTCCATGCCCAATGGTGTTTTACTGATTGGCATTTAGCCCGTTTCTCTTTTTCTTTCTCTCCCATCTACCCGATCCATCTTATTTCAAAACCCAAACACATTCTTATTTATAAAATTATTGCAATAACTAAAGGAGTGCTAGGCTTGTCCCTATAGTAGTCTAGGGGTGACTTCTAGCACTAACACTCGGTATGCCCCTAGCTTGAAAGCTAGTGGATTAAATCTAGAATGATCATCAAAGGCTGGAGTCATGCCCTCCAATCTTCAAATCATTCACTGACATTGAGGTTGTCACCAATTTCTCTACTAGATGGAGAAAAATTATAAGGGTGGATGAAATGAAGGTTCAAGAGAGGTGTCTGTTTCATTTTTTAACGAGCTTCAGACAGAAAAAGAACTATGCTCAGGGCTCTGGGTTTAATCCCCAACTTGTTGTTTCATATTTTAACGAGCTTTCTACAAAGAGAAAAACTATGCTCAAGGCTTTTGTTTCATTTTTTAACAATCTTTCCACAGAGGAAAAACTATGCTCATACTTGCTGTTTCATTTTTTAACGAGCTTTCCACAAAGAAGTAAAACTATTCTTATGACCTCTGTTTCATTTTTTAATGATCTTTCCATAGAGAATAAAAACTATGCTCGTGGAATCTTCTTGATAATGGCTTCCAAAAGAATAACTCTATGTAAGGACACCATGTCAAGGGACAAAACTTGGTCATGGCTTCCAAGAGATCTTCACTGGATGGAAGAAAATGACTCTGGAAGGAACACATGTCGAGGGTCATAACAGGGGTAAGGAGATCAGGCTCCAATAACCCTACCTAAGAGATCACCATGTCAACTACCAGATCCAAATCATCGGGATTCGAAGTCATGGGAGACACCTCCACATAATTGACATGTGGCAGGGGTGATACTGTCGTCACATAAGAACCATTCAGGGAGGTAATCCAGTCAGGACCGATGAGAGAAAGTTGATCAATAGTCACCATTCTTCCATCGTGTGGGAAATATATCACATGAAAAAGAGTGGACACAATAGATTTCATGGAATAGACATAATCTTGCCCAAGGAGTAAAGAAAAATACAAGGGGTCTCGGACCACCATGACATCAATAAAGACAGTTTTCCCTCCCAAAGTTATCGGAAACTGATGAAGGGTCCCTAAAGGTTGACTAGTTCTTATGTTAAAAGATAACAGATTATGTGTAATCGACGCAAGATGAGGATAGCCTAAAGCATGCCAAACAACAAGGGACAAAATACTAATGGATGCACCTTCATCTATCAACGTCTGAGGAACATCCCAACCACAAACCTATACTGTAATCTAGAAAGGAATGTGAGAGAGAAGACAAGGTCCAGTTAGCACACCCCAATAAAAAAGGATGGCCTCATTACTTGGAGGGGGTTTTGTGGGAGAATGAGGAATGCCCCCCAACATGGTAGATTTTGTATCAATGAGAAAAATGTGGGCAATATCGAGTTTACTCTCTAGAGGGAGAGTAGGATCGACTGATGATGGGATCAAATCCACCATGTAGGCACTCTTTAGAGGAAGAGTGGGATTGACCGATGATGTAACCGAAGAAATCACTTTGTCACTCTTTAGATGAAGGGTGGGACTAATCGAGGAAGGGGTTGGATCAACCACTTTGGCACTCATCAAAAGAGGAGTGGGATCGACCGATGATGGAATCAAATTGACCACTTGGGTTTCATTCTCCAAGGGGAGAATGGGGTCGACGGGTGGAAACGGATTGACCACTTTGGTGTCACTCTCTAATGGGAGAGTGGGGTCAACTGAGGATGAAAACAAATCAACTACTTGGGTTACACTCTTTTTATGAAGAGTGGGGCTGATCGATGACGGAACCAGATTAACTACTTTGGTGAGTGGTTCAACCGAGGATGAAACTAGATTGACCACCTGATCAACCTGACTGACTGGGGATGGAACTAGATTGACCAATCCATCAACTAATGATGGGTTGGGGAAAAACTTATGATAGCCTTTTGGAAGTTGAAGTTTTTCCAAAAGAGAAGAAGACTCGTCCATGCAAGGACAAAGGTGAGAATAATGATCACCTTTTCATAACATACAAGGGAATTTGACAGTTGTCTTCTTCTTACTAACCTTGACGTCACTAGTTGACGAGGTATCACCGACATGTTCAATAGAGGCTGATGATGTGGAGGACCACATTTCTAAGATCTTTGGAATACTAGGGAAATCCTTCATAAAGTGGTCACCCTTACAAAGACTGCAAGGGAATTTGGGTTTTAGATTCCTCATTTGAATCTTGTTGACCTCATCAACACTCCCAGTATGATTAATAGTAGCTGGATGCTTGGATCCAACATCTGATGTTGTTGGAGCCTTGGTCCTTTTTGGGCTCTTCTTCTTCTTCTCTTTTTGTTTCTTCTTCTTTTGATCAACCTGACTACTTGCTTTAGAGATTTCACTAGATAAAGAAGGAGAAAGGGAAGGAGGGAAGGAGACTTAATGGGAAAAGAAGGCGAACATTAAATGTGAGGTTGATGTGTGGGTGGTAAACTGACACCTAAAGTATTAGGTGCAGTTGAAACATTGGGAGGATTTGAGATCACCAGAGTGGGGAACAACCAAACCGGTAATCCGATGGTGAGTCCCGGAAGACTTAGTGTGGCAATATACAGAGGACCATAGTTTCCAAATGAAGGTAAGGAATAAGGTTCCCTAGGAGAAGGGGTTCCTCCATTGGTACTCTCAGGATTTGATTCCATTAACACTAACTCAACCTAAGTTCCACTAAGTAACACAACCAACACATTCTATGAATCTGAAAAGCAAACAATAAAAAAAAACCTTCCCACAATGAAACCACTAGTTGGTGATGAAATCCAACATCGTGAGATCAAAATAGGAAGGGGCAGGTATAGAGTGGGTAGATCAGTTACATTGACGACTTGCTTAACGGACTCACGCCTTGGTGCAAGCTTCCACGCAGTAATTGTGGATTTACCCTACAAGGAGCCCGAGTGAGTTTGACCAACGTCTGTTCCAGGAACAGTGAGACTTCCCTTCACCGTCACCTTGTGTGGGACCCTAAATATTAAGGCTACTAAGGTCACCAATTCGTAGTCAGCCCCTGGGAAAGTACAATCGACAATCTGATCCAAACGTATGGGCAGAATAACAAGTCCAAAATCAACTCGAGAGGCTCCCACACATAATTGTGGGTATACCCTCAAGTGACCCCCAATATACGATCCGACCATTACAAACAGTTGAACCATGAAGGGATAATATCCATAACTCAACCGAATGTGACCTCGTGCATAACCCGTGTGTGAGAGGGGTATCCCAAAAATCCTATATGAAAATTGGATTTTCTCTCCCTATCGCAAGATGCTAAGTTTGTTCGATAGCTTTGGAAAGTTATCCTTTCAACCTATTCCAAAGCCCTACACCTTAAACTAATGTAGGTTTTCTAACAAAAATGTAAAAAGTATGATAAATTTTAGTTAAGCGTTGATTTAGTGGTTGTTGTTTACTCATAGGTGTATGAGAGTGAAGACTGATGATATTATGATTAAATTCCCAAAACATGCATAAGAAATGATAAGCAATCTTTTCTTTCAATGAATGTCTAATTAAGGGAAGGAGAAGGATTTTCCTTTCATTGTCAAACACTAAGATGAAATGACCTCATGCAATAGTCCTCAATAACGAATCCAATGCAATGCTAACCAATATATGTAAATCTTCCTATGCTAATCAGACTTCAAGTGTTGTGAGATTTAAGCAATCTGGAAGCAAACTTCGCATAAACCAAAAGACACCCTTGTTATGATCAAACAAGAAACAGAAAGCCAAAAACTCAAAAGGAAGGAGAAATATCTTGGACAAGATGACTTAAATATCAGAAAGAAAAGTGCAAAATACCTTTGAAACTCCTTACAAAGTTTTCACTCAATCAGATAAATGAGAAGAAAATGACAAATTGACTCTGAATCGTCAAGGACAAAGAGTTATTGCAAAGTAAGGAAAAATGTCAAAAATCCAAACAAGATATGATTAATCCTTAGAAATCAAAGAATTGGAGGCTAAATAAGTCCACACTAAGATAACATGAACCCTGAGTAGATGAATCAACAAAAAGACTGAGAAAAAACCAATTTTTAAGAAAATTTTTGCAGACAATGGGGTAGCGCTCCCCCAAAAGGGGATACAGAGCACTACAACACTCTATGGAAGATTGAAATGGAGTGCCAATGCCCTGGTGCTAAGGGCAGGGGAGCACTGACCTCTAAAAACTCAAAATTTTTCCCAGATAATAAAAAAAACTCAGGAAAAATGCAAAAATCTAGTGTGTAAGATGAACCAAAAGACAACAATAATATCTAAGGATCAGAGAAAAATCATGGAGAAGGTCAAGTGAGTGGGCAAAGGGATAAAATGAAATCTAGCAAAGGAAACAAAAATAAGAGGTCCTCCCTAGTGGAATCGCCAATTTCTATTGAAGGTGAATCCCCCTGCAGACAAGTGGATTCCCTCTTGGCCTATAAAATCCTAAGGCTAAGACAAAATATGCTTAACATGGACACTGAATTTATTTTAGATCTAATCAAGCTAATGAAATAAAGAGAAGGAGAAAGATATCTACCTTATGAACAACGTTTGTCCTTGCAAAGTCCAGGCTGAGCTTCGATCTTCCTTGATATGTCCTGCAAAACAAACAAAGATACAATGGACTTCCTACTCTACTGATATTATCTCAATCATAGATCCATCTACTGTAGACAAACTTATATGGAACAAGTACAATTTTGAAAGAAATAGGCCAAGCATTAATTATATTAATGAGAACAAGTAAAGTACTTAAAATCCTTTGAATGAAGGTGCAACAACCTTTTCTAGTTATCCTTGTCAAACCCCTTTTCTCAATCAATATCCACTGATTGCTTTGATGGCATCTCACTCATGAGATCATAAGTTTGATGTAATTCTCAATTGTCATTCTTCAATACCACTTACAGGATCATAAGTTTGGTATCAATCTCAATTCTCCATTGTGCCTTTCACCATGAGAAGGCCTCCTTATATAACCTTGGAGGGGTCCAACCACTTGAGAGATATTTGGGATGAGTTGAGGATTCCTCTCCTTTAGTTGAGGATCTCCCCTAAGATCATGCCTTAACCGTCTATTGGAATCCAACTACCTTCAGGATTTGAGGGATTCTTCCCTAATTCGCTTCAACAAACACATAATTTTCTCAAAAGAGGGCAACGCTCCCCCAAAGGGGTGTACAGGGTGCTCAAACACTCCCTAGAGAAGCTCAGGGTGCACTAGTGCTCCCTAACAGTGGGTACGGGAGCACTCTCCAAAAATCAATTTTTTTGTGGTTTTCTCAATGAAAAAGGGCTTGTACTTCTTGCCAAGTGATTTTTCTTCTTCCAAACTATCTTTTGAGGTGTCTTAAGTGTCTTCATGATGTCATTATGGGCACAACATAGGCAAGATGGAAGCATACTATTTTTGACACTTGCAACACTTATAGTCAATATGTGACACTTGCAGACAAGATGCGACACTTACAACACTCGTAATGACGACACTTACGACACTATCGAAGTGAGTAATTTTGAGGTGTAACACTTTCTCAAAATGAAAGAGAATTTCAAAGAACTTTCTTTGCCATGTCGGAGATGGTAAAAGTGTTGTATGATGATTACTTGGAACGAAAGAGACTGGTTCTAGGGGAATATTCAAAGCAAGACAAAAGTGAAGAAGGAGAGGACCCTCCAAAATCTCCTCCTTCACCTCCTTCATCTCCATCTTCTTCAATTACAAGTTCAACTTCTACTACAAGAAAAAATTCTCATAAACATAAGCTTGATATGCCATTACTTAAACTTGATGTAATGTTTTTTTTTGACTATGTATTATGGTGAAGTTAATGCTGAGAAAATTGATAACTGGGTTAGACATATGGAGGTATATTGTAATGTGCAACAAATCAAAGATGAGGCAACAAAAATTAGATTGGCATCACTTCGTCTTGAAAGCAAAACTCTCATCTGGTGGCAAAGTAAAATGCAACATAGAACTCAACAAGTTGGTAAGATTTCTCCATGATGGAATGATTTTATTTCCGCACTTAGGAAAAATTTCTATCCATTGGGATATAAGGAAAAGGCTTTAATTGAATGGCAAAGTCCTAAGTTAAGAAAAGGACAATCGGTGCAAGAATATACATATGAATTTTATAAGATGGATTTGATGTTAGATGTTCCATTGACTTCACAAGAAACTCTTATGAAGCATATAGGAGGTTTTCCTACTTATATTTGTAATACTATAGTTTTGTTTGGACCTACTTATCTTGATGAGGTTTCTGTTCAAGCAACGTATATTGAAGTAGGGAAAACTAAAGTTAATGTATCAGGGGAATCATCGTCAAAGAAGGATGGAAAAGGAAAAGGGAATGGGAAGAAAGAAAATTCAATGATAGTGAAGGAAGATAATCTCTCCTGCAAGAATTGAAAGAAAGAAGGGCACGACACTACTACATATTGAAAAAATTGCGACGACTACTTGCGACAAAAGTACCCTTTTGTTGCAAAATTCAAGAGAAAAAGTTCAATTTTTCAATTTTGTTATAAATCCAACCCATGTTCATCGCTCTCTTGATGGAATCAAATGTTCGTCTGTTTCACGACGATCATGAAGATAGTGGACGATCGTCTCTCTTTCGACGAACGTGTGAATTCGTCGTAAGAGTGACGCTAACTATTGACCATTACACTATTTGTTACAATTCATATTGACCGTTATACTATTTAACAAAGTCAAAATTGATTTGGTCAACTTTCATTGTAAGAGTGACGATATGACCGTTATGATTGTTGTACTGTTTGACAAAGTCAAAAATGATTTGGTCAATGTTCGTCGCAATTGTGACGACAATGACCTATAGATATTTTACGAATTAAAGATGTCGCGACAATCTTTATATAACAACAACGGTTCATAAATGGTATTTTTGTGCGGAAGTTGTGGGGAATAATGTTGTAGAATATGATTAGAGGTGGGGAAAAAAGTAAAGCGAGTGAAAATGGTGATGGTAGATGTGATTTCCCTTGCAAAAAATATTTCCTCATACGTCCCATAAGAATTTTAATCGCAACAACTACAAAACATTGTAGGAAATATGGGCACATTGATGGTAGATCAAATGAATATTGTCCCATGGTAATTAGCTATATATTAATTATCTTTTTTTATATTGTCAATTTTATATAAAATTATATATATATGTATATATATTGTTTGAATGTTTGTTATAGTACACACTAATTTTGCATGATTGTTTGTAATTATAAAGTTAGAGTTTCCCTCTAACTTTCCGTAGAATATTGCACCAAGTAGTAGTAGAAATGATGTTGTACAAGCTGAGGAACATGATCAAGAAAATGAGGATCTCATGGAAGAATATGATGGGACAAATCAAGTTAATGATCCCATGGAAGAAGATGATGGGACAAATCAAATGATCCAAGATTTGTTTTCGTAGCTAGATGAGGATGGGGACAATGATGGTATTTATGATGAACCTCTATTAGAAAAGTCAAATAAACGACTTTATGAAGGATCAAGAGAACATATTCTCTCTGCTAAATTGTTGATAGTGAACTTAAGGTTATGAATAATTTGTCGAACACTTGTATGAAACAGATCCTAAGGTATGTAATATGTTTCGTCTCATATTATACATACATTTTTATTTTTTTCTATTTTTTTCTATTGTTAATTAATGTGTAAAATAAGAATGCAATTTTTACGATTAATATTATTTACATTAACTAGTTATTTGTTATGTTGTAGATTGTTAGGTGAATTTTTGTTACCATCATCAAATATTTTACCTCACACATATCGAGGTTT
>SNQJ01S0145922.1:0-24006 GCA_010110895.2 Picea sitchensis
AGGAACCTGATTCAACAAAAAATTCCCCATCTAATGAAGGAACTTAACAAAATGGAGACCACTTCTTTCTAAAGGGGGGTGACTAATCTAGGTGACCATCTCAAAAATAGTCATGATTCTGACAGTTTTTGGCTTGGAACTTTCAACGCGTTTTTCAAGGCTTTCCCATATGTTTTTCACCCCAAATATGCGCAAGTCATGGGGGCTGACCCAAAGTTTTAATTTTCTTTCTAACGAGCTATAAGGAAGACCTAAAACGAACAAACTAGTGAGAAGTTACGATCTTGGCAAGGCTCCCATTCTTTTGGATTGTTTAGATTCATCCAACTCAGCATTCCCGCTCAACCCTAACTTCTTGCTAAAGTTAGGGTTCTTTCATATTAAGGTTTTTTCCTCTTAGGGTTTTGTTGGCATTTCTAAAATACAATCTTAGCCTCTTGTTATGGGTGTTTTTTCCAATGAGTGTAACCAACACATCCCTTCTCAGAGATAAGCTACCACCATTCTAGTCAGTTTGTATTGCTTTGCATATTGCAATGTCTTCACTATTTCATTCATTAATAGAGTTTGAATTTCACTGTATTGCTATGCTCTTTGCAAATCTCAGCGTTATTTCCACTGTTAATGCTATTTTCATTTTGTTCTTATTGCCCCTTGAAAATCATGGTTCATTTTGCATTTTCATGGGCCATTTTTCTCTCACCAACATAGCAGGAGATCCTTGGAGTCCAATAGCAATTTGATGGAGAGCCTTGTTCCTAGGTCAACTCAAGGCCACATTGATGACTAATGTAGGAAAGAAACCCTAGACTAGGAATTCCCTACCGTGTTAGGGCTCCAAGGAATGATTTATGGCAAGTTAAGGGGTCAAATATAACCAAAAGCAGGAATGCCTCACACATAGGAGGTCGAAAGAAAAAACATTGTGGCTTATAGGAGACCTAGGGCATGACATGTGGCAAGGAAGAGAGATAATGGAGGAACACCGTAGCTTGGAGCACTGTTTTAGTCAAAAGAGATCACTTGATGACAAACATTCCACTTCAAGGGCACATTGTGGTAGCTTGATCATGAATACACCCCTTGCAAGAGGGACATTTGGTGCAAAAGGGGCTTTGAAAGCACCGTAAAGTGACTTTATGGGGACTTATATATTATCTGAGGTGCATTTCACATATTTAGAGGCATGTTTCACAATTGAGACATTTAGGGCGAGGACAATTGGTTCAAGGCATGTTTTACAAATTTGGGGGAAAGTCCTTTGCGTGATGAATCACCATGTGGCATGGTTGACATGGTCTAAACCCCTAAGCCAAGAATAAATGCATAGTCAAAATAATTAGGATGATGACATGTGGCAAGTGGACCTATCCAAAAGTGAATGAGGTCCCATGTCAAACTTGGACCTATAAGCTAAAGAACGACATAATGCAACATTACTTTCGCTCATGAAGAGGTGTAATAGGGATTATGAGGTCTACACGTGGTGTGCTAGGGCTAAAGAAGGCTCTATAGTGCATAAGAAATCCCTAGGGAGGTGTGCCTTAGGTAGGAGGAGACAATCCATGGATTAAAATATTATTTTCACTCCTTAAAACCCTAGATGGATGAAGCCCTAATTTTAGATGGATAAAAGTATAAATAGAGAAACATTCATTTGCAAAAGGTGTGGTTGGAGTTGTAGGAGATCCCCTACAATTTTAATTGAATATTTTTTGAGAGGAAGAAGGTAAGGGACATTTCAAAGTGAGGTTCTTCACTTCTTTTTTTCTTGGGTTAATTTGATGGTCGGAAATTACTAGTACAAATCTGTAGAAATAATCTTTGTAGAAGGGAAGTTTTGCTCCAATAAGAGGATGTTACAGTTGAGGTGAAATTGTCCCTTCGTCTTGTTGTAATCATTAAGTTTATTGAAGGATATTTGTTGTAATGTTTCAGTTAGGGATGTTCACTCTATTTTGAGGGCTACCTTGGCTAAGGTTGAAGGTCAAGTGTGGCACATTTAAGGTCCTCTGAATCTTTTGGTGAAATCACACTTGAAAAATGATGTATTGTTGGTTGTTCATTCTATAAAGAAGGCTTCCTACTCTTGTCTACTTCTTTTATGGTTTCATATGCGGATGTCATTTAATTATTCCTGATTGCACATTATTACTTGGCCAACTTTGTACTAATTGTGACTCGTGAGGAGCATCTTTAGAAGAGTCCTCCTTAATTTCTACATATTGAAGTAAATCCATGTGGTTGATTAGAACATGTTAATAACAACCTAGCTATGCTTTCTTCCATACAAGTTCAAACCCTCTTGATTGTTGATCTTGACTTCATCACTCATTGGATAGGCACTAGTATTGGCAATCCACCATCCCTTAAATCCTAAAGAATATCATAAACATATATTTTAGGGATTTCCCCCTTGTGCTAGAGGAGAGCTGACCTAAAGTGAGAGGAAGAGTTGTGGTGACAGTGGGCAACCTTCCTAAGTGCCTCTAGGGTTGCACTTGGTTTTGGGACTTTGAATATCTTTGAGTGCAGGTTGAGAATGTAATGGTTCTCAACATAATCTAGATCATAAGTGGTAGAGCGTAGAACCTTATTTGCAATTCCAAATCCTATATTTGTATAGAGATTTTATGGCATCTTCCTACTCCCTTGACCTTATGTCCATCAACAATCTTAACTGTGAGGTCCTTGGTAGGATATACAAAAAGGTTTAATTGCTTAGCAAAGTTTATGTCTACCCAATTATGAGTAATGCCAAAATCTACTAGTATCGTTACATTCCTGTTTTTGATGATTCCTTTGAGCTTCAGGGTCTTAGGTTGTAATTTTCCTATCATGGTTGCAAGTGAAACTGAAGGTTTGCTTTTCTCCTTTTTCGGGTCATGAGTCTTATCAACATCCCTTAGGTGAGTTGGAATATATTTTGTAGTTGGTTCTCATGTTTCTTCTTTTTGAGTAATAGTTTATTTTTGGGACACTTTTTCTTCATTCCTATTTTGTGGGTGGATGAAATTGATGCCAATAATATCTTTGGCATTGCTTCCTCATCATCAGATTTTGACTTGTACTCGATAGTAATTCCATTTCATGGGTCTGAGATTTCTACTTCCTCCCATCCACTATTTTCAAAAAGTGTAGTGACTTTTCTTCACATCCATGTCCCAAAATCCATTTCTTACCACATTTGCAACAATTGTTTTCCTTCTTATTTCCCTTTCTGTGTGGTGATATTTAGTATCATTGTATTGGATCTATGAACTATAATTGGTTGTCTTCTGTAGTGGTTGGAAACCTACCCTTTGTTGACCAAGGAGCTTCCTTTTGATTAGCTTTGCCATGCGTCTAGCTTCGACCAAGTTTTGAGGTTTAGATAGCCTAAGCTCATTGCATATGTTGGGTTTTAATCCTACGTCTAGCTTTGACCAAGTTTTGAGGTCTAGATAGCCCAAGCCCATTGCATATGTTGGGTTTTGATCCATCAATACACATTTTTAGCAATTGAATGTCTATAAGATCAAGAAATCTAGTCGCTAGGACTTCCCATTCATGGGTATATTTGTTAACTGTCTTCATTTGGCATAAATGGGTGACCCTGCTAAAAATGTCATCTTCTTCAACATTGTGAAATCTTTTAAGAAGATTCTATGTGAACATTTGCTAATTTATAGAGAACCCACTAATTTTCTTTAACCACCATGTGAACCAATCGCAAGCATCACCTTTTAAGTGTAGGGATGCCATTGATATCTTTCCTTATTCGTTAGTAGGTGGGGTCATAGCCAAAATTCTCTCGATCTTATTTACCCGCATGATAGGCTTTTTATTGTCTTGTCCATCATATTTAGGTATTTTGATTTTGATTTTATTAGCCTTTCTATTGTCTTGCCCTTCGTATTTAGGTATTTGATTTTGATTTTACTGAGAGAACCAATGCTATCTTGATTTCTTTGGTGAATTGTGTTTGACGAGCTTGGGCTTGTTCATAGTTTTTTGTAGGTTAAGGGTTGCACAATTAACTCATCTAACCTTTAGTTAGTCAGTCAATCATTTCTCTATGATCATCAATCATCTTTGATGCTTCGTTGTTTCTCATTCTTATTAAGTCTAGCCATCATCTTTTGAAATCTTCTATTCGCTTATCAATTCTATGCCCCATAATTTTTGTGTATCTTCTATTAATTTGTCAAATTCGTCCCCCAGTTCTTTTTGTTCCTCTCAACATTACCAAGACGATGCCTTACCTTGTTGACTTCATCTCCACTACGATTCACATCTACTTGCAACTCATCATTATTGACCATTTTGGCATTGGTCTTCTTTCTTGCAAACTTCACATCAACTTAATTTTGTATACTATGTATATAAAGTTTTAATACGTAGATTTTTTTCCCAATTGATTTTCAAAGAAACGAATTGTATATATCTCCCAAAAGTTGAATAGGATGAAATTGAAGGTTGCGACTTAATATATCTCCAAAAGTTGAATAGGACGAATTTTAACCATGGTGACTTCTCAAGTCAACTTCTTCTTAATTTTTGTTCCCTAATCCCTATTGTGGTTATCTTTGTGGCATGAGGGACAGGGTGTTGTACACTTGATTGATGGCTAGTGGAAATGGTGGTTGCATACAACATGAACATGGTAAAGGAAAACATAGAGAGGGTAAGATGCACAAGTTAATGGGCTAAGAATGAAGGCTGGTATAGCAGCTTGCAGCAAAATGCAGAAGTATGATGAGTGGGGAAAAGGCATCCAGTACAACAACTTGTAGTGGAATGCAAGAGTACGACACAAGCGAAAAAGCGAAATGTACAGAAGACGACAGCGAGTACAACAATTTTTGAAAGTATAAAAGACTATGGAAATTGGCATACAGTGGAGGAGTTGGTGTGTCGCTGCGATGACCTTGTGCCCAATCGTTGCACTCTGATACCAATGTAACAAGGAGTACATGGGTATGACAAAGATATATCTACAAATATCTAATAAAAGATTGAATAAATGAATGATGATGATTTACAACAAGCCTCATGATGGTGTATAAATATACATTTAATGGTCACGAGGCAAAGAGGCATAACCCTTGGTGTTTCACTATTATTTTATTATTATTATGTTTTATGTTATAAATATGTTTGTTACAACAATGCGAAAACTTGAGGAAAGGTTTGTACCTTGAGGGATTTGATCCTTCCCAACAGTTGATAGATCTAGGGTTAAGATACATCTAAGTTGGTTTATATATATCTATATGTGTCTATGCTAATTATTTTATTATTATTATTATTTTATTAATTAAGTGTAGGTGAATTTCAGGCGATTTTTATTTTTTATTTTTCACTAACCATATCACCATGCTGAGAATACAATGACAATATACAACTAGAAATCCAACCAGACTCTGTTGGACTGGAACAGAAGACCTCACATCAACTCCACCTTAAAACAGTCCATTAGAACCAATTAAGCTAACCCATTGGATCAATTCTCTTTATATGTGTGTATTTTAGTTTTTTTACTTAAGGAAAACTGACCAATTAATATTTTATTATTTTTCTAAATGCCTACTTAAGGCCAAGCCAGTGATTAATATATATATATTTTTTTAAATGCCAAGCGTCAGCTCAACGTTGAGCATGGGCATTACACGTCTAACTCACATTCTAAGCGCAATTATTCCCTCATTCACACCTCCAACATTGAGATATGCTCTGTGACTTGTTTTTTCCACAAAGGTTTAAAGAAATACCCATTCTGTTTATTTTTACTTTAAGCTAATAAAGGCTAGCCCACTGTTAATCTCCTTGGCTTTCCACACAAAAAACCATGAAGACTAGAGATTTTCATTAACGATTTCATGTAAGGATAATTTGCCCCGATCCAATGGATGCATAACAAGCTTTCATTAAGGTTATGTAGTGAGATATGAATTCCCTTGACATTAGGGGATCTTAAATTTTAATATTTATTAAACAAGTGAAATCTTTTACAATGTTTATTATGATGTAATTCTTTCCTGGTTCCCCTTGAAGGCTGAGATGTGCTCTGTGATTTGTGTTTTCCACAAAATCTTAAAGATCACAGGATTATTTTCACTTTAAGCTAATCAAGTCTAGCAAGGTTTCTAGGGTTCGTGGGCACAGGTGTAATTGTGAACATGGGTGCAGGTATGGGTGTGAATGTGGGTGCAGGTACAGGTATGGGGATGTGGCAAAGTGAAATTGAGGTCTCGAGACCCAAACCCCAAGTAGTTAGTTGGGGCACGCTGCACAATGTTGATGACAATTAACCTCTAGCAACTGGCATGGTACCTATTGCAGTTTAATATCAAACAGCCATGTCAAGAGAAGATGGACGAAGTTTAAGGAAGGTATAGGGATCTATTAGAGACAGTCAGCAAACAAGTTGAAAAGGAGATTTACTAAACACTGGTTGGTTAAGAATGCTTGAAATTTAAATTTAAAATGACTTAAAATTGGTATAACTTATCAACTTATCTTACCTCTATTAAAAAAATGCATCTATAGAAAGCTTAATTTGTCGTCTTTCCAAAATAAAAGTTGCAGAAAATTTATCTATACATAGATCTCAAGAAATTGCATAAAATAGCTAAGATCCACAACATAGAGTTCAATCTTGAGGGTTTATTTTTCTTGTGAAGGTGTATCACAGAAATAATATTAGCTATAGGTGCCATTGAATTTAGTTGAGAATAAAGAAAAAATGATTACTCTACATTGCAATTTTCTTGTTCATATAAAAGATAATAGGAGATAAATTTTTGTAGGGGTAGAGAGTACAAATGTTGAATTCCTATGGGAAAACTTTATTGAATTTGGGTTCAGAGTTTATGTGAGATAGGCACTGAAAAAACATGGCTTATGAACTTCTTGTTCGTACAAAAGATAATAGGAGTTAAACTTTTGGAGGGATGGAGAGTACAAATGTTGACTTCCTATAGGAAAACTTTTATTAAATTTGGGTTCAGAGTTTATGAGATACAGGCACAGAAAAAATCATGGCATATGAACTTTAGAAAGGAGCAGCGAATTTGCAAGGAAACTAATTTCCATGTTAGAGATCCAACACAATATATTTGTTACCTAATCCAAACTTCAACATAATCAGGAATTAAAGATTATTAGAAAGAATAAAGCTATTGAATTGTCATCATGTATAGATCAACCATTTTACATCAGCCTCAGAATGAAATCTGTGTCAAGATTCACACCATTCCCAAACACATTTGTGTAAGGAGTTCATCAAGAAGTCATACAGTGTAGTCTGGACTCTGAATGCCTTTGTGAGATTATATTCCTCAACTATAAAGCTCATCTTGGCTTTGTTCGATGGGCATATGAAGATAGACATATCAGGAGTACTATAAGTCTTTGCGTCAGGACTGAAGGCAGTGCTTTATAATCTCAAATCTTAATGAAAACAGCTGAGTTTGTTTTGATATTGGAAAACCAGAGGGGACATTCAAAACCCAAAGTAACCATGCCCCTTTGATGCAATACCAGATCTAAACTCACAATGTCATGGACTTACAAGTAATGTCCAGTAATGTGGAAATGATGTATTCATTAAGACTTCAATAAGGAACCAGTAATGGAAATTAACCAGGGAGTGTTCAGACACGTGCTACATCTACAAAGAAGCAACTAGGTGATCCAGCAAAAGTTCTAAGTGGTGGCCTTTAAACATGGTACTGATATATAGTATCATGTGATAATTATAAAACAGGGACCCAGGTCTGCAATGGGTGTACATTGGCAATGAAAAGTTATAAAGGCCAACTTAGGCATAAAATAAGCCACAACACCAATTAGTCTCGCGGACAAAATTTCGATCGCCTTGACCATCCCAGGTATTCCTAGTAGGTTCGATCTTGGGAACTTGGATTATTTCACACAGCATAGCCGAGGGTTCATGGTGACAAGTTTGATGTCTCAGAGCAAACTGCACAGTTCGTTGCACACCTTCTTTTCAAGAACCATTCACCTTCCCCCATTTTGAGCAATTTTGTTTGATCCTTTTGGAAAGGGTTACTTGAAGAGTGCCCCTAGGTCATAAGGACCGCTATAAGCGAAATCATAAACAGATAGACCGTGATAATTGAAAATTCCTAAGTAGCAAAAGCTAGCCTCCTAAGCTACCCTGAGAATGCGGATGCCTAAAAGCATGGAATTGCATTTGAGCCTGAGCTTCGCCAGCTAAAAATCAAACTCAGGCAGATTGTATCCCACAACAACAAAAAGCTGGTTTGAACAGCCCCTGGAAACAGTACCGAAAATTATAAATTTAACACCTCAAAATTCAAATAGATCCAAGTTCTCAGACAAGAGAAAACCTTAGGGCCACTGACCTTTGTTTTTTAAATTGACTCAGACCATTCTTCTACAGCAGATTCCTAATTGAAACGGTTCACTGTTTGTAACTAACATAAAGTAAGACCAAGTATCCTACCATTATGATTTGCTCCATATACAGAGCTTCATTGTAATAACCTATTTTTAGCTACAAATAACAGGGATCCGGAATATCAGAGGAGAATCTGCAAGAACAGCCTTGCCTAAAGCTCCAGCTAATCAAATCAAACCCAAGAGCTGCTGTATCTAACATCATTTGATTTAGCCAAGGCACTGAAAAGTACCCAAATCTCTTGCATTGAGAAATTCCAATAAGAAATTAGATGGGATCTCCCTGCTCTCTACCATATCCAGCTCCAGCATGTTTAACAACAATATTAAAAAATCATGCTACAGTCTTAATTCATATGTAGATATATCAATGTATCAGCGTTCTATGCAAYCCACAGAATAGAATGGAGGAAGGAAGAGATACCTACCATCAGCCATTGTTGGAGTGAAAACCCAAGAACAAATGTAGATACCCAAAAGCAGGAGCCTGAGATTGAAATATGCCATTATTGATAAGTCTGAGAGCAGGGATCAATGTTGAGTATTTGTTAGCAATATACAACACAATAGTACAAACTCCTCAAAGTCTTTTTGAACTGGCAAATGGTTGGCAGCAAAAACTCCTATTTATAATCAGGAGAGCCGTTGAAAGGGCAGCATTGACTTTCTATGTTGGTTTATTCATTTTCTTCATATGTTCTTTATAGCCAGCCATACATTGTCTGTGAAATCCCTTTATTCGCGTAATAACAGTTGGCATTAATATAGTAGATATTTTTTTAACTACAATCTTCTTCATATTAAATTAGAGCATTATCTTTCCACAAAAAAAAATAGTATATAAGTACATTGCGGAGAGTTCTATACTCTTATAGAAATCGTTAGAATGGGGGAGATAGTTGCTAATAATAGTTATAAGTATCAATACGTAAGAGTTAAGAATTTAACTTAGGTTATCAGAGATACTTTTATTATTATTATATATATATTTTTATTGTTCTACGTAATTTCGTTTTATTATTATTATATATATTTTTTATTATTCTACGTAATTTCGTTTTATTATTATTATTATATATATTTTTAATTGTTCGACGTAATTTCGTTTTAATTTCCCACATGAAGTGGATACCCTTTAAACCACTTTCCACGTGAAGTCGATCCCCTTTGAACTTGTGGTTTAGAGAGCCTCTCTATTTTAGTCGTATGGCGGTGCTTATGATAGGTTGGCATGATCACATCTTTCAACTTTGTCGTGTTTTCATAATTGAAGCTTATTTAACCTTTCGAGGAGTTTAAATTCATCCCAATATTTATTGTAATTTAAGGTAAATTTTTTTCAGTGAGGTAGAAAAATTAAGTGAGGGAATGCGTTGTTAAGGCATTTCATAAGTAAAGTTATCCGTTCTAAATTTTGGAGACACTTCAAATCCAACCATGTTAAAGGTTGGTGCGGTTCAAATTGGGGTCAATCCCACAAATCAAGGATATTTATCTAACAACCATATATTTAACAACCTAATACCTAATTGTAATATAGATACTATTGTTGTGATTTAAAAGTTATTTTTCAAAAGAATATAAATTTTAATATATTTCTTATTAACAAAGAATAGTAAATATTACAAAATTTCAAAAATATATATTTTTAATATTTTATTAATATTTAACTTTTAAATCTAATTTTTTAATGATTGTTGTACTCTCATAATCATTAGAAGTATGGTTATGACTAGAAACTTAATCTACAAGCACAAAACAATTAATATGAAAGACAAGAGACTTCTTAAGATTACTTCAAACTCAAGTAATATGTGACTTAAGAGGGGTTGGCATAAAGATGTTAAATCATTGGGGATTAGAGGACAATGTCACTCTACAAAACATTGATATCATTAAAAATACTATCACATCTAAATTTAAGTAGAAATTGTGGTGCCATAAAGAAATAGATGATAAGAGAAAATTAAGATACTATAAAGAGGTCATTAGCATCAATCTACAAGATTAAAAGTATTTTTGTTATAGCTAACTTAAAAAAGAAAATCAACTTTGCTTTAAAATAAGAACGAACTTTCATGAGCTCCATGGTGAAACATGGCATTGGACAATTCCTACAACATTATGGGTTGAAAGGGTTTGTCATCTTTGTGATACTAAGGAGGTGGAGGATAAAAATCACTTTCTTTTAGAATGTCCTAAGTATGCCCACATTATATCGCAATTTCAAAATATTTGTAACAATACCAACCTTCCCAACCTCTTAACTCAACATGGCTATGTTGAGTTATGAAAGCTTCCTTCCAAACTTTTCAAGCCTAGAAATAAAATTTTAAAGCACCAAATAACTCATCATTTTTCTTAAGGTCTGATAAATCAAAGTTGGTCTCAATGGATTGTAATAATCATCATCATCATTAAATGAGGATAGATGTGAATAGTGATCAACATTTGCGATTCAACACCCATTACTTACCTCTGGCATCTAAATACTAAATTCACCTATATTTTTGTTGGCTCTCAGATATTCATGGTACAATGTACCCTTCCATAACATGAAATCCATCACATAGTTCATCCTCACATAATGATACCAGTGTTTTGGTGTATCCACCATTTTAAATGTCACTTAATGAAATCTTCCTAGAGAAACTTAAATGCCTTGTCTTCTAAAGTCACCACTTGAATTCATGTGTTATGAGTATTGTCAATATTTTTTCATTCAATGATTGGAATCTAATTCCCTATACATACTTAATGTGTTTCACTCCCACACAAAACCCCAAAACAATTAGCCATGCCTATGGGGATAAATTGTAATGGAATTGACAATTTACTAGCAAAATTGACTACAAGTGGATGGTTCAATAATGATTTTGATGCCCAAAGTGGTTGGATACAATGGTGGAAAGCAAGGAGTTTTTCACCGTTGGGCAAGGTTCAATTCCCATGAGGGCCTAACCTGAAGCCATGGGGTCACCTTGAGGTAGTGGTCAAATGTGTGGTTACACCCAAAGATATTGTATTAAAATGATATCGTGACTCGTGCACACATAAGTGGATCAAAGCCCATCCCATGTCCTTCAATTTTTTAAGGGGCGACAAGTGCGAGGGGAGTTGTTTTCGAATCCAAAGGAAATAAGAATATTGAGTACTCATGGGGGTTATGCCACGCTAAAAACAACCTAGCATAGATTCTTGCAGTTTATATGGGACCGAATCTCATTCTGGCAGAAAAAATGGCTAGAATAGTTGTCATTGGTGACTCTGATCTAATTGTCAAAGGGCTGCGAAGAATCATCAAAAACTCCCATCCTAGTCTTATGCGGATCTATCATAGAATCAAAATCATGGAGCAAAAATTTCAATCTGTAAGCTAGCATCATGTTTACAAAAAACCATAATGAACAAGCATATTCCTTAGCTAAGGAAGCAAAACAATTTGCCCAGAGCATCCTTAGAATCAATGAGATATACTCACAACATTATTTACCTTAAGTTACCAATGACTTTTTGCAAAAAATTCAATTCCATCAAGGTAATTCTTTGGCTTAAAGCAATTCATGAAGTTTTTAAAAGGGGGGGTGGGGATGTGTCCCCAACTCTCTTCAGATCCGACAATGCAAATGTCATTCCGATTTACGATACCCAAAGAAACCTCCTTGTAATGGTGACACGAGGCAACCCTCTCCCATCACACATGCAACTTCAAGCTCCCTCATGTGATTTGATGCAACCATGTGGGAAATCCCCTTCGGTTAAGGCTCCTCTACAAATATTCACCCCCCTTGACTTTGTGAGAGTCGACATTCATACGAGATATGCACTTCAGTAAATAGCCTCGGCATTGAGAATGCTAATTGACTCATCTTTTCATCATTCAAGGATGTCCTTTCCCTACTGGGATTCATCGTTAAACTCACTTGAGGTTTCCGTTATGGGAAGATCCTGAGAGGTAATTAAATTATGGACATATCAACACCCCAAGCACAACATCAAACGTCCAGGTATATTTTGGTCTTGGTTCTGTCATCGTCTGCGTTCCAAAATCTAAGTACTCATAATGTGGCAGTGAAGTAGCACTCCATGCGATTGCATCGAATGAAAATTGGAGCGCCTGCAAGAGAAATTAAACTTATATCAATCGGAAATGGAGGCATTATAAAACTCAAATGCCCAATTAGCTCACCAAATACAAGAACATGAGGCTAAGAAAAATGAAGAACTAGCTTTGATACCCCGTGCAGTTAACCACCAATCAACACAACTCTGGTCCCTACGTCATCATGTTCAACAACACTCCTTTGAAGCTCCTACACCGCAACGTCCTCTGCCATCAGAAGGATCCTTTGTGTCTTGTGAAGTAATTCAACCTCCTCAACCCCAACCTACATTCAAAGTTCTAGAAGCTACTCTTGGCAAGGTGGACACATACCTTAAACTCAATTAAGCTCAGTTTTATGCAGTGTAAAATTTTATTTTTGTTATTTTCCTATGTAGCAATCTACCTCTGGTAAACTTCTAGTAGTTTTGAGGTGTATTTGAGAAGTATTAAGAGCATCTGGGACATATGGAATTCTGTAATTTTGATCCAAGCCTTTGGTCATTATGAACTTATGTATATCAAGGTTGTTTTTGTCATGGCACAACCCCCTTTTTAATAAAAATATAATCGTTTCTGTAAAAAAAAAAATCATTTTGAAGAAAAAATAACAGGCATTAAGAAAACCTAAAGCAACATTCTCTATGTTAATCTCTCTAAAGATATCTAACATGTCGATCCATAGTTATTTGGTTGCATTGGTAATGTTATAAGTTTATACGTGATCATTGATATTATGGTTATGGTATTGGTATTTAGTATTTGATTATTACTTGAGCACATTAGTTGTCCTCTTGACCATTTAGTATGCAGTTCATGGAAAACCCATTATTTCAATAGATACTTATTGGGAACAAAACAAAAAAAGAAATACTTGCATGTAAATCTCTCAACAATCCATTGAGATCTCTAGTCAAGCTCGCAATAAAGATAATGCATAGTTTTACTTTGTTTCACACAAGAGTATTAATGATTCTATCTGGGATTTACAAAAAAAACAAAACAAAAAAAACAAACAAACATATGTAGCTCATTAATAAGAAGTTCTAACATGAATGTTCTTGATTAAGTTTAGATACGAAGGAGCTTATCAATATAACAAAAGACAAAACCATGATTGCAACTATGATAATTAGGACTCCGTTCATTTAGTTTTCTACATCATCAAAGCCTCACTCGTTTATTCTCAAGATTGATCTTTCTCCTTTACATAATTCTATGCATCTTTATCCATCACAAGTTCTTTCACTTTCTTCTTGTGTTTCTAGAAACTCCCATCTATCTGAAAATACTTTACTTGTCAATTATTTTGATACTACCACTAGATCTCCTTCCCCCTGTACCTCATTCCAATCCCAAGATGCATGGGATGTATCCTTTGTAGGCTTGAATGCTTTAAATAACATTTTTTATTCCTAGGTAATATTCTTAAGCAAGCTATGGGAAATGTATAATATCTATGCATTTGGGATTATAAGCTAACATCCACTCTTTAGCTCTGTGTTCGTCTGGATCTCGAGAAGCTTTAAATAGTGTACAGATTTTACCCTAAATAATCATCCATGGATGTAATTATGCTAGATTTGCATCTTTCTACATGTCTATGTCTCTTCCAATATCTTATAGTGTTTTGATAGAATTATTTCCCTTTGGCAAAGGCCTCAAATGTTTTCTTCTTTCCTAATGGGATCTACAACTAACATACCAAATGTGAATTATGAATTTTATTATAAAGGATTACTATTATTTCATTTTTTTCCTCTTTTCATTTCATTTTTATTTTTCATCCTTGGAGTCGACATTGATAATTTTCTAGGGTTCTCTACTCTTTATGCATTTATTAGCTAGATTGCCCTCTTCTCCTATTGACTATTTGTCTTGATGATGGATCTAGTTTGTGATTCGAAATGTTGACACATTCAAGATGACCACTATGGATTTTCCAATCAATTCTAATACCAAATGTCCTTAGGAGTTTAAAGGGCACTTACTCCCATGGTTGAATGCTTTATGATATGCTCAAAATATGAATCCAAGATGTAGTGTTTGTCCATCACATATGTACATAGAACAAATTCTCTCTTACATGGGTGTCCACAAAAATGCATTATGTCCAAACCTTTATATTGTGTTTTGGAACATTTTGAAATTCCTCTAAAGAAGATAAGTATGGTTTCATTTTTATGGAGATTTATTTATTTTTGGTGCACAAATAACAAGGTTGTGAAATGAGCATCTTATTGTTTAACATTTAAAAGTTAACAACTCTACCACTATCACATCTGAAGGTTACATTTGAGATGACAAAATATACTTATTATTGGTTTTTTATTGAAATACAAATTTATATATTTTGTGGTTGGTTATTTTTTAACATTGTAAAAAATTGGAAACACAACAATTTTTTTTTAATTTTTTTTGTTTATATAATTAGTTTAGTCGTGTCAATTAAAGTAAGCCTACTTTTGCAACTTTCCACCATGGAAGGGTTGGACGAATATATAACCTTCAAAATGAAATTAATACTAACCCTTCAAATTTGATCACTTGTTGAATGTAGAATTTTTTATTATTATAATTTTTAAATAATGTAACTAAACAAGTGTTATCCCTACTTTAAAAATTATCTTAGATCCATATTGCAAAACAATATTTGTTATTACATCTAAAGTTAGGTTAGGTAAGTTTATGTTCTTCTTCTTCTTCTTTTTAGATCTAGAGGAATCAATAACTCACCAAGCTTACCTAGGCAAGGCCTAGGTTCAAATCCAATTGACTGCCACTATAACCCCTAGGCTAGTGCCAACATCCTATAAGCCAGTTCCTAGCAGGAAATTTATGACTTAGCAAGGGTCAAGACGTCCCGAAGCCCACCAAGGGGGAACCTCTATCCCAGGGGGAATTTACCCTTCTAACCTTATCACAACATGCCAACATGTCCACTTTGTGGAAATTGAACTCGAGTGCAGAGGATAACAAACATGCTACCCAACCACCCGAACTATGAACTAGGGATAGTAAGTTTATGTTCTTATTTCCCATTTCAATTCCTAGTGTAAAATTAGCCATTATATCTTTTCGATAAGACTAATTATAGTCCATGACAGACTCATCAGATCCCACAATGTCATGGCACTAAGTTGATGGCCATCATTGCCACCCGTCATCAACACTCATTGCATCTCACTCTCATTGCATCTCCTTGGTGTTCCTAACTTCAACCATTGGCGACCTTATGACTTTCCCAACCATAGGGTCGAACACTTGAACCAACTAAGGTTTGCAAAAATGGAGATACATCATTTGTTCAAGTCCATCTCACTTCTCACTCAAACTACCAAAGGGACGTGAGTTTCGTAGCAGAGTCATGGTGACGTGTCGTGGAGATTTATGAATAGCAACGAAAGTGATGGAGGGTGGACAATTAGTGTACCATAGAATTGGCATCAATCTGGAGAGTCTATTCATTCATGGGTCGAAATAGGCATTTTTTATTTCTTTCACATGACAAAATGGGCACCAATTGTGTGTTGGCATCATCGATCAATCTACCAAATTAAGCTAAAGAAGATTTATAGCCTTCCACGATGCTCATGAATATTGAATACCCCTTGAATCTAGACAATGAGTGAATTAATGTATTCTCACATATCATTGACATTGGAAATGTTGAATGGGTAGTTTGGCATTANCTACCAAATTAAGCTAAAGAAGATTTATAGCCTTCCACGATGCTCATGAATATTGAATACCCCTTGAATCTAGACAATGAGTGAATTAATGTATTCTCACATATCATTGACATTGGAAATGTTGAATGGGTAGTTTGGCATTATCATCCAGTGTTTTAATGGATTGGCTTAACTTAAAAAATAGTTTTGTGAATTAAGTAGAAGTTGTCCTTAATGCCTTCGTGGTTGGATTTGGGGATGAATACCAATCATTCTCTAGATATTTACCATCTATGTACTCCTTGATTCAAAGTTTCTCGAGGTCAATTTGCTTGGACATTATTCCTCTTCGACCTAACTAAGTCAACCAGACTAAATCATAGACCATGCCAAGGTTGGCCATTTTATTGAAATGAGATTTATGGTTAGATATGCAACTATTGACAAACATTGTCACTTCTACCATACATTGTCATATCCGTTAACTTGATTGAATCAATATTATGTATAGCAAAATCAACCTCCCATCGTGAGAGGACACAATATATCTGAAATAATTGATAATGAGTTGTTCCACCATGCATGAACATATATAAGATAGACTCACATTTTAAATTGTCTCACATTATGCACCCCATATCATCACATGGACTTTTTATACTTCACTTAGCTTGGTGAAAGCTTCAGTTGATCATTTTTTGGATAATGTAGTTTGTCATTTATTTTTAATGCACGTCGCATGGTAAATCCCCCAATTACCATGTGATGAAAACCCCCACCACCTCCTAAGGCTCGCACGACCTCACGGTCTAAGGATTGTTCACACTAAGGAGTTGAATTAGCTCTCGGGCTCTTGCTGAGCCATCAAAACTCTCTACCATAGGCCTTTACTCTTCTCCCTGCGCGCAAATTCAAGTTTGTGAGGGTCTTGCCACTTCAACGGAGAATTCCACATGACCTCAAGTGAAAACCATAGGCTAAACCTTTAAATGGTAGGAATTCCGACACTTCTGAGCACCGGGCTTCAAGAGTTACAACAACAACACCCTATGATTCTCCCGAACGTTGGATTTATGAACAACCGAACAATGATGGGGATCAACGGTTCAAAATATGCACCAAGATCCACGACTCACGAATATTTCGGAACTCCAAGCTTCAAGAGTTTTACCAGCTCCAACACGCAATTCCTTTGAATGCGCAAACTCTAAATTAGCAGATCAGACAGTTGTTGTCCACCCCAGATCAACGATCATTGTTTACTTTGTGCTCCAGACTTTGGATATTTTCATGACACAACTCTTCAAAACCTCCGGAGTGTCAAACTAGCGAAGGATTGGATCTACGGTCCACACGTCCCTCTCAACGGACGGTTGAGATCTACTCTATCCTTTGGGAGTTCTTGAACCTTAACACTTTATTCTTTTGTTCTCCTGGACTTCCAAATAACTGGTAATCTTCCGACACGTCGCACTGCTTCCAAAAGTTAGGATCTGCTATGGGCTTTGGAGCTTTGGGAGTTTTGCTCACTCTTGCAACTTCACCTCCAATTCTCCGGAGTCGCTAAGTTCCGAACACACTCGATATTTGGACACGTGTACTCACGACTAACGACCCAAATTTACTTCGGATCCTGGGACTTCAGGAAATTCGACTCCTCCACAGTACACACCCTAAAACTTCCGGATTCGTGAAGTCCGGAGGAATTCAAGGGTTATCAACTGCGCACCTTTCCCAAATCTGACGGTTGTGAAAACCTCTGCTCCTTCCAAACGGGTCTCGCCCGCTCATCCTCCAAACAAAAGGAATTCTTTCTTTCGAGAGTTAAATCTCGCTACCCTTCCTGAGCTTTTCCAACTTCAAAGGACTTAGGCTTGGGCGCACACCTTGCGCTACTTCTCCTGAGCTTGAGACTTAGAAAAAAAATCTCCTGCACACTCCTTGTGCTCGCTCTCCTCTGAACCTTTTCAACACTTGACTAAGTATTGGCCATGTGAACTCCTTGCACTCACCTTCGTGTAAACTCAGACTCTCTCTCCTGATTTTTTGAACCTATAGATGGTTCAACCTCCACACACCTTGTGTTGGCTTTGTGAATACTTGCACTATTTCTCTTGAGCTTGGAATTACTCAAAATTCAAAGAGTCTTGGCCCTTTGTTCTTTCAACGACTTCTCATTCTCTCCTGACACTCACGCTCTTTCTCCTGAGCTTTTGACTCTTCAGTATCAAAGGGTTCAATCCCTTTGTTCTTTCCAAATGACTTCTTGTGCCCTCCTGGTACTCTGCGTTTTTCCTCCTAAGCTTTACCAACACTTCGACAGTGTGTTAACTTCGTGCACTCCTTTCGCTTGCTTCCTCCTTGAGATTTTACACTACTCCGAGTGTAGGCGCACTCCTTGCGCTCGCTTTGTGAAAACTCACACTATCCCTTCTGAGCTAAGGAACAGTTCTAGTGTACCCACCTGACACACTCCTCACAAAACTCCTAAATGAGTTCTCGCTCACTCCTTGCACTGTCTTTTTAGAGTTTTCTAACAACTCTAAGGTGCACTCCTTACACAACCCTGAGAGACCAGAAACACTCATAAAACTACAAACATAGAATTCTATATATTCATGCAAAGGAAACATTTACACATCCATAATATTCACACATATGCAAAGAAAACATTCAGAAACCACCATTTCATTCATTCACATGGAAAATACACACAGAGATTCATATGCAGGGAAATCTGCTCTTTGTATTAATACTAAATGGTATTTACAATGTGTACAAGACTGGACTACAACAGAGTCTCAACTCCTCTCAACTACTATCCACAACAATTCTCTACAACTCTCTTCAACAACAATTACAATATTCTTCAACCACTCCTTCTGGGTATACATTACATACATTTATACATGAGGGGCTTCTCGAGCCTTCCCTCTAGACATCTTAGTGCTTTCCTATCGCATTTAAGTGTCCTACCACCAAGGATTTATTACAATAAATATTCATTTACATTTTTAGATCTGAGGCGATGCTCATGACCTGTACAACTACAACCCATTAAAGACGTATTTACACTCAGCCTTACATATTACAAAGGATCAACCCTCCTCAAGCCTTTTCAAACTTCAATTACATTAAATTACATTAAAAAATCAAGATTTAAACTCAAAAAAAGAGAACACTGGTGCTTCTCTCTCCTTGGGATCCACTCCCTCCTAGTGCGTTTCCATGTTGGTTGCTGACATGCTGATGAGTTGGAGAGATTCTCCTGCATCATACTCCTATGTTAAAAAAAATCATGAGCTCCTACTCATGGCTCCTATGTTGTTGTTGTTGAGATCCTCGAGGGTCCCAAAATTCATTCTGGGGCTATCCACCTACTCTCTTGCTTTGTTGTTGTCTTGATGTTGCTTCAGGATATCCTCTTGGTTTCCATCTATTGTTGACTATCTACTGTGATGACTTCATAATCAACCTTCTTATCTCATCTATCTCCCTGTCCAGCTTGTCCATAGGTTGGCTTCTCTCTTGTAGTCTGCTCTGTTGCATCTCCTCCTCTTCATCAATCTCCAACTTGACCTGTTGGATGAGCCTACTCTGGGTTATTACTCTTTCTCCCAAGGCTTCCAATTCTTCACACAGATCAGCAAAATCCATGTTGTTTGCTCTATCTCCTGATGTATGTTCCAATTCTACAGTTGTCCTCTATTCATCTCCCTTGCTGCAATTTATGAGCAATTCCACTAAATGCTCTTCTTTCCTCCTCCTTCTATATTCTAAAATGGAAGAATCTGTGGGTTGTCTGTCAACTTCCTTACAAGAAACATGGTTAAGGTCCTCTCTTCCCTCCAAACTTTGGGAAGATGTTTCTCCTTCCTCCTCCTCCATGATAGTCTCCTATGGTTGTCTTCCTTCTCCTACACCTGCAACACATGCACTATTAGTTTTAAAAACATTTGTCCCTGTGGCCTCTTCTCTAGATGCCTCCTGCATCACTTCCTCGTGTGAAACACATGCACTGGCCTCTACTGGGTTGCTTGGCAGGAATATACCGATTCCCCCAATGATCAGAATGAAACTCTGATCTTCCTCCTCAAGAGTTGAAGTATTTAACTTCTCATCATCTTCATTCACATGGTATGCAACCCCACATGAATCTTCATGCTGATGAGGCTTCTCTCCTGCCTCTTCCTCCTCTCCTTCTAGCATTCCTTGCTGATATGAACTCTCCCCTAAGTTCTCGAGACTCTCAGACAATCTCACCTCCTTTTTTCCCACCCGAAAACCTAAATTTTCATTTCTTCCCTGTTGTCACTCTACGAGATCTTCGACTAATCTCTTCTCATTTCCCTCCTGGTAATCTACAAGATCTTCAACCGATCTCTCTTCCTCCTCATCGAGGCTTTCTCCAATTTCTAGTTTACAGATGTAAACCATCTCCTCCTCTGTGTCACTGAGGTTTTCCACTTGCATCAACCACCTCTTCAACATCTCCTTATGCTTCTTGGCAATCAACTGTTGAATAGGCCACTTTACCTTCCCCTTCATGGGCCACTCATACCTCCAGCTTCCTTGTTGCATTCTCTGCCATTGCAACATTAATCTATTGAGCTACTCTTTGGTCTCATTGAGTTCTTTATCCATCTCCTCTTTGCTCATCTGCTTGCGGTCTCCTCTCGAACCTTGCCTATGGCCTTCAGTAGACATTTGATCTTTTTCCACTTCTCTCTATTCGATGTTTGCAAACATAAGCCCTCTTTGATACCACTTGATGAAAACCCCCACCACCTCCCAGGGCTCGCGCGACCTCTCGGTCTAAGGATCGTTCACACTAAGGAGATAAATTAGCTCTTGGGCTGTTGTTGAGCCCTCAAAACTCTCTACCATGGGCCTTTATTCTTCTCCCTACGCGTAAATTCAAGTTCGCGAGGGTCTTGTGACTTCAACGGAGAAGTCCACATGACATCAGGCCAAAACCATAGGATAAACCTATAAATGGCAGGAACTCCGACACTTTGGAGCTCCGGGCTTCGGGAGTTCCAACAACAACACCCTACGATCTATTGATATTATGGTAGTTGTGGGAGGTATTAACCTCCACTTGTGACCTTTGATGAGATTAGAATCTTCCAATAAGCAAGAAGAACCCTAAAAGACTTGGACATAACCCTAGAAGTAAATTCAGCTAAAGAAAATATTTTATATTGAGTCTTTAGCCTCTAGAAAGAGAAGTCGGCCCAGACAGCCTGGAAAGAACAATATAAATATAAGGCGTGAGAGATCATTTGATATACACAAGTTGAAACTACAAAAATCCAGTAGTGCGCAAGTCTAGGGAGCAGTTGCAGCTGCAGTTACTGCAACTTGTAATTTTGGTCTTTCTGGGTTGGACTTTCTGACCAGTCTTGGTTATCTTTGCTTGGTGCATTAGCCTTGGTTGGCTATTGATTTTCTATTGGAATTCTTCTCTCTGTCAAGGTCAAGGTTCTCAGGGGTGGCATTCGTGCTTATGGTTGGGTGACAATATTGCTATATTGTCTATGGTTAAACAAGCACACCCAGTTTTCTAATAGGTTATGGGCCCACAACTCCTTCATTCAATATAACCATTGGAAGGAAGCTAAGCCATAAGGTTATCAAGCTCATTGAAGAACTGTCGCTAGGGTTTCTAGCAGGTGTAGTTGCTAAAGCATTGTCGCTAGGGTTACTAGCAGGTGCAGTTGCAAAAACCCTAAAACTCTTGCCCAACACCTTATGATGGAACACCTTACTCAAGAAGAAGATATTCTAGTGTGCCTTAGTCCAACGCACCTCTTGGCACTCTCAGAAGGAAAAAACGTCAAGGTTGAGATTTTGGGTCAAAGTCAAAGTTTGACTAGTTATCAGTCAACAAAAATCATGAATGAAAAGACAAATCATCTACACTATTTAGCTCTCACATGAACTCTTGAAGATGACATGTGGATAATTGACAGTGGAGCTTCCAGGCATATGGCATGAGATCAATTCAGACTCTCTAATTTGAATAAAAAGAGGACATCCTACAAGGTAGAACTCAGATATAAGAACACCTATCCAGTCGAAGGAATTGGTCAAGCCTCCATCAAATTGAAAACATGTAACAATGTTCATTTGAGAAATGTCTTATATGTACCTGGTTTTGAAAAGAATATTGTATCCATATCTTTCCTAGAAGACAAAGGAAACATAATAGCCTTTGTAGATGGAAAATTATTATCTTTGTCTAGAGACTCCAGCATAGAGAACACTAGAGTTATTGGAACCCGTGAAGGAAGACTATATAGACTACTAGAACGAAATGATGAATCACTTGTACATGATGAAGTCCCAGTGAAATTTGACATAGAAGGTATGCTCATATCAATTGTAATATCCCTAGGCTGAACCCAATTGTAAATGTAAATGCAAATGTACTTAAGTTGGTGAGTTGTTTGATATCATTTTGTATGCACCTTTCAGGGCACAGTGCGCACATGTACTGCACAGTAAAATGATGAAGTATGCACATTCTTGGATACCGCACGCAACAACTTAAGTGCGTGCGATTTTGAGGCCAGGGAGCCTTTGTGTATATGCGATGTTTTATAGGCTAGTGAGTCAGTTACTATAAGCTAGGAGGCTTATGTTTGTATTAGGCCAGATACCCTAGATGCTAAAGGCCAGTGCACCTATTTTTGTATATGTCTCACAATTAATATAAAATACATCGTTGCACGCAGACCGACCACGATAAAAGAGTATGGGGGACTAAAATCTAGTAGTTAGGGAAAGGGGGGGCTAAAATTTAAGGAAAAAGGGTTAAGCTAGGGAGCTTAAGCCAAAAACGTATATTATATTAATATTTCTTAAAGTATAAAGTACGGATAATTATTTTATCCTAAGTTCCAAAGTTGGGGACAAGTGAGCCAAAGTAGCTCCCAACATGACAAGTGTCAAGTTGGGGACATGCATACATATTGTTTGGACTTAGTTCATTTTCCATGATTCTGACCATCATTCCGACCATCATTGATCATCCATGCAACCATTCCATGAGCAATCACTCACTCACAGAGCTATCCTCCATATCTTCATTTCACTGTACTTGAAACCTGTATCGATAACTATATTTGTTCGTGTAGTTGGTTAGCTTGTGAGCTAGACTGAAGAAGTGGGTTTTTAGGCCCGTGGGATACTGAAGAGGCGGGTTGTCAGGCCTGTGAGAAAATTCTATCTGGGCGAGAGAATTGCTGGGGAATTGATTTCTTGAAGGTGCTGAACTGCAACTACAGTGCTCTGAGACTTCCTGTTCGGCTTGTTGCTAAAGCCTGGAAAGAAGTGGGGCAGCCAAAGGACTGTTGAGCAAATAAGGGGCACACTTCCTAGGGTGGAACAAGCATGTGGGGAATGAGGGACTGTAGGCTATTAGTTTGAGTTGGCACATGTGACAGAGTCTTTCCTGTTGTCTGAGATAGTCAGCCTAGTTAAGAATCCCTTTACCTGGGTGGAGTTTAGTCCCACCTCAGGGTGACCCACTGCTGAGAGTGATGAGCAGTGTGGTCTAAGGCTGGGAGGTTCATGGAAGGTCTGCACACAGTTGGTGATATTCTTACCAAGATAAGTGTCATCTGTGTGATAAAATTACATGCTGCATTGTTATTTACGTGTTTATTTTTATGGGTTTATCTTATGTGTGGTTATAACTGTCTTTATATTTATGGGTATTGCCTATATATGTTGCATGTATATGTTTACTGTTATTTTAGTATGAATTTGCGCATTTACGAAATGTAATTGCATGTTTAT
>SNQJ01S0145923.1:2441-21447 GCA_010110895.2 Picea sitchensis
CCATCTCCAGGGTTGATCTTTGCACCCAGCTGAAGATCTTATAATACAATCTCAACACTGTTCTCTACAATCAATTCTCAACAATGAACAAAAACAACCATAGTATCAACAACCCAACCTAGAACGAACCCTCGTAGGATTTCTAGACTTTTATTTATACATTACATAACAAAGTCTAGGTTTCAAAACCCTAGATCCAAAACCCTAGGTGCCAAACCCTAGGTCAACTTGACTCGTACTTTAAGGGCTTCGCCAGCCTGTCTTTTCTTGTTTTCTGTGAGGTGCTCCAAAGAACTCATTGATTTCTTCTTCCACTTGCTGAGTTTTCCATGATCCATTTTCCTTACTACTTTATATTTCTCGATCTTCTCTTCCAACAGCTAGCTTTTCCTTCTTTTTCTCCTTATTTTCTGCTTCTTTTCACACTTCGACCCTTCCTTGGTTTATGTGTCTTCTGTGCATTTTGTACTTCACCTTTCTTCCTTAATATTCTCTTCCTTTCATATCCAAGGGCCAACAAGCCCCCAACACTCACATGTGACTCGTCCCAATTCACTGCAATACTGAACCTTATGTTTTACTTCAACTTCAGATTGCGTGAAGCAGCCTGTTCTTTCTTCTATGTCCCTTCCTTCCTTGTGTAGACTATCTTTTCTGTGTATGGTACCTAGTTTCAACTGCACCTAGTACCTAGACCCTCCTTCCTTGTACTTTTACTGAGATCTGTGAAGCAACTGGTTGTCATAATACAATTTCAATCGGATCCCATTTACCAAACCTTCTTTCCATTCTCCATTAATGGTTTTCAACTACATAACTCCTCCTTCTGTAACATAGGAAAATTCAAATGGTCCTAGCCAGTCTGTCTTAAACTTCCCTAGATGCTTCATGAACTTGTTGTCATATAACAATACCAAATCTCCCTGCTTAAATGATTTTCTCTCGATGTGTATGTCAGGATAAGCCTTTTCTCTTTCTTTCTATGCCTCTGATGAAATCCTACAATAAACATGCCTTCTTCTAGCTCCAGTAACTGCGCAAGACTATCTTGAATAAATCCTATGTCATCCGTACCTGTAAATGCTATGATTCTTAAACTAGGAACCAAGTATTCCATAGGTACCACTACTTCCAAGCCATAAACCAACTTAAATGGGGTTTGTGTTGTTAAATTCTTGTAAGTAGTTTTGTAGTCCCATAATACTTCTGTAATTATTAAATCCTAGTCATCTCTGTTAGCACTACAAATCTTAGTCAGTGTTTTCTCCAAGATCTTATTGAAGGCTTCGACTGTACCAATCGCCTGTGGGTGGTATGGAGTACTCTTCTAATGGTGAACCTCAAATTCCTGAGTCAAGACTTCAATAGTTTTTTTGATGAAGTGTGTGCCTTAATCACTCATGAGGATCTTCGGGCATCCAAACCTTGTTATGATATCCTAAAAAATGAACTACACAGTTGTAGCTACACTACAATCCTTAATTTCTCTTTCTTTTTCCCATCTAGTCAAATACTCTATCGCAATGATAATATATCTAGCTCATGTGCACCTTCCTGGTGGGTTAATAGGTCCCACAAAGTCAATGGCCCATTTCTCGAATACTTGTAATGTTAATTGTGGTGCTAAAGGTATCTCATCTCTTCGAGAAGGCCTTCCTACTCTTTGACATACATCATAGGCTCTGTAGTATTCCTTAACATCCTTATGTAAAGTAGGCCACTAGAGGACAGCTCTGAGAATATTCTGTGCTATTTTTTTCCCTACATAATGTCCTCCTGCAATGCCTTCATGTGCTTCTTCCAGAATCAATGGTCTTTCTGCCTCCATAACACATCTCCTCAAGATCTCATCGGGTCCCATTTTATACAACTTTACAGCTATAAGTTGAAAGTCGGATGCGCGGACTACCAAATGTTTCTTCTGAATGACTGTGTATTCATGAGGTTCCATTCCTATGGACATGAACTGAACTATCTCGACAAAGTGATCATCAACTTTTCTGATGGCCAACAACAATGCATCTGGAAGTGTATCCTCCAGACTAGTAGGTTCCTCTCCATGTTCTAACCTAGACAAGTGGTCAGGTCCCTTGTTCATTCTTCCTGGCTTAACCATGATTTCAAAATTATACTCCTGGAATAGTAGTATCCATATGCATATTCTCTCCCCCAACACTAGCTTGTTGAATAAGTATTTCAATGCAGAGTGGTCAGTAAACATATTAAAATGTCCTCCCAACAAGTAGTGTCGAAACTTCTGCAGTGCGTAGACCATAACCAAGCCTTCTCTTTCATTCGTAGTGTAGTTTCTCTCAGTTGTAGAGAGATTCCTACTAGCAAAGGATATAGGGTGGTCGATGTCTCCTGAAACTAGTTGTGCTAAAAATGATCCTAGTGCAATGGACGAAGCATCAACATGAACATTGAACTCCTTACTCCAATCTGGAAAAACCAATATTGTCGTAGTGATCATTTTCTGCTTGAGTGTGTCGAAGCTCTGCTGGCATTCTTCTATCCATTGGAACTTGTTGTATTTATTTAATAGTTTCTCCATAGGTGTTTTTATCTATGCATAACCCTTGATGAACTTTTTGTAGTATCCAGTGTGCCCCAATGTAGTGCCCAACTGTCTGACCGAAGTAGGGAAAGGTAGATCAACAATGATGAAAATCATGGAAGGATCTACCAACAATCCATGCTTACACACAATATGCCCTAGTAGCACTCCAAAGGATGAAAATAAAATACATTTTTTAAATTCAGGGCAATCTGACACTGCCTACATTTATCTAACATCAATCTTAAACATTCAATATGGTCTTTCAATAAGCTAAAGACAATCCAATCATCAAAATAAGCTTCTAGGAACTTGTGTAAGAAGTCCTTAAATGCTTCGACCACCACCCTAGAAAAGATGGTTGGTGCATTCTTCAAGCCAAAGGGCATCACAATGTACTGAAACAAACACCATTTTGTTGCAAATGTGGTCTTATGTAGATCTTCCTTAGAAATTATGATCTAATGATAACATGAAAATCCATCTGTGAATGAGTAGACCTCTTGTCCTCCTACATTATCTAGAAATTCATCAGTAAAGGGTGTAGTGAAGGGGTCATGTAAGCATGCATCATTCAGTTTCCTCAAATCTACATATATTATGATCTCTCCTAACTTCTTATCTTAGAACTCCATAGGGCTAATCCATTCAGATTATTCAACAGGCTTTATGTTTCTTACTTCCAACATTCTGTCCAATTCAATCCTAACCTTTTGCTTATATTTTGGATTCAGTCTATAAGGTCTCTTCTTGATAGGTCTTGCATATGGTCTCAAGGGGATCTTCATTTCTCCCATGGGCCCTTTAATTCCCTTCATGTCTGTGAACTTGGTTGGAAACAAGTCTTGATATTTATGTAATAGCTCTGTGATCTTACCGATAGTAGCATCATCCCAATAGTCTCCACCATTTTCTAGTTTAGGTGTTAGCTTTGTTCCAATATTAACTTTATTGATTTTAATGGGTTGTCCAAAAAATGGTAATTCAATCCCAGACCCTTCTATGTCTCTGTGACCTTCATTTTCTACAATGTTTATATCTCTAGGGTCATGATATTCATTAGCATTGACATTGTAACAACCTTGTAATTTCTGAAGAGGTGCAGTCCATTCATCTTCTTCTTGCTCCAAAATTAGGTTATGTGCCTCCTCAAAGACTTTATGTCTTACGACTTGTAAATCCTGATCTATTGTAGGGTATTGACTTTCAAATAAAAATGTATCTATAAAATTTTGAGTCATTCCATACCAATATGAAGTGGTGAGGTGTAGTTCTGCATGAAAATACCAATTGATAGGCGTAGTATCCAAGGTGTTAATGAACTTATGAACCCACTATTCTTTAGGAATCTTTCCCCGGGCCTCCTCACAACTTCACATGTGGTCCTTAGGACAACTATGGCCTATGTAACAATATTCACATCCTTCATCTTGTTCTAAAAAGAGCATTGTCAGTAAGGTGTGACACTGTGTCCACTCTGCGATGTTCCTCTTATGTGCTCCCCACCATCTAGCTGATGTGGATTTCAATGCCTCATCCAGTGCCAACATCCTTTGTTGTACTGGTACAATTTTCTGAAATTCAACGAGAAATGTCTCTAAGTGATTCAAACCATAAAATGTTGGAAGATTACTTACTTCTGTGCCGATCCAACAAACTTCTCTGGTTAATCTAGCACATCGTCATGTGAAGACTTCATACATCATGTTCTGCCAATTTTCTAATGCCTCTTCTGAATCTGATGAAAATGCACTTTCACTTCGCCAGCTCAGATTTTTGTCTATTGTAGGATTAATGTAATCCAGTTGTCTCGTTGTCATATTGTAGATGTTCTCTAGCTCATATGCACGGTCTTCCTCCCTGATAGGTTTTGTGTATCTGTGACCTTTGTCCAGGTCCGAAGGCATAATGAATTTAAGGCCATTACCATCAAAGGTCATTCTTCTCTTTTTTAGGTCAACAACAGTTGAATTGTTGAAAGCCCAATCAATTCCTAACAGTGCAGGATAAGGACAACTATCATCAATAATTTCAATCACTTTGAAATATGTTAATTTCCTTATCCCATCAATGTCTACAGGAACATGCTCTAGTCTTCCAAAGGGGATCACTACCTGCTAATTGGCCATCCTGAGCCTAATAAGAGAGTAAATCAGTATAGACTTTCCCATCAGTTCCCAAGTCTTCTTTGTCATCACATTAAATTTTGATCCCAAGTTGAGGACCACATAGTCCACATCATAGTCTCTAATCTAAGCACTGTGTAATTCCTTTTTTGTCCTTATCTTTCTAGATACCTGAGGTACTGATTTATTCAGCAGAGGATCGACCCTTCCTATCTCATACTGTCTCATCAAGTATTGGAGCTCTTGTATATCTCTTTCATCCTTAATCAAATTAATGCAAGTACAAAATAATTCCATAAGCTTTCTTACCTCTTTTCCTTTCCTAGCAGACTGATTAAATGCTAGTGGAATTCCACATTCCCTTAATTATGGTTGTGCCTTAGATGAAGAAGCTTGTCCTTCTACAAATTCTTTCCTTGCCTCCTCAAAAGTATGTCTCTCTCTCCTTGGATCAAACAACTATGTTTTCTCTGCATCTTTTCTAATTCTTGATCCTTCTGCAGTCTTTCCTGGAGTCACTCTGTCTTCTCTTGTAATAGTGCCTTCTCTAGTAATAACAGTGACTCTAGGGTCTTCACTGTGAGGTTCTGTTGATATTAATTGTACTTGTTGGTTTTCTCCTCGTCTCTCTTGGAGTTTGGCAAAAAATATTGGACAATATTAGATGACATGATCAAGCGAGTTAAAATAGTTGCAAGTGGTACAAGGGTTTTGAAAATCCCTTTCCAAGTGTCCTGGCTGTGCGTAGTTATAACAGATGATATGTCCTCTACCTTGAACCATACCTCCTCCTCTTCCTCTTCCTCTAAATCCACCATGAGGGTTGAAGTTTCCTCTTCCTAGGGAGTTGAACTATGCATTATTTCCTTCTTGATGTGTTTCTCCTTGAATTATATATGTGTCCCTTGATCTTTCATGCATGAGATCATAAGCACTACAATCCTTCTCATCATGTCCCACAGACTTGCAGAATGTGCAGTAAAGATTGGTAGGTGTATGGACATATTTTTTCATATAACAACATTCTCCAGGGCGATGCCTCATTCTACATACCTTGCACTAGGGTACAATAGCCTTCTTCAAAGGACTAGGTTTTCTAGAGGCCAAGTATTCATGAAATAGGGGACAATGCTTCTTGTCATGGCCCTCTGATTTACATCTGATACACCAGATATCTTCTCTTTTCTCTTTTCCTTTATCTTTCTTCATGTCTTCGACCTGTAAACATAAGTTGGTTAAATTATTTAAGATCTGACTCATACCTGGGTTGGATTCTACTACAGGGGTTGCTTCTAGTTTCATAGCAATCTCCAATGCTTTATCCTGTGAAGTGACCTTATGTTGCATCAGAGGGACTTTGATATGTGGAAAAAGAGAAACAATGAACCATTCTTTATTCTATTCGTCTGGAATCCAAAAACTCAACCGACCTGTCAGAGTCTTAAACCTCTGATCAAAATCCCAAATAGGTTCAGTGACCTTCTGCTTGATCTCTTTCAGCTCTGTAATGCATTGCGACTCCGACTTAGGTTTCATGAATTTTGCACTCAATGCAGTCTTGATAGCATTCAAGGGTTTAGGTTGTCCAGGTCTTGAAACAAACTCCATATACCAGTTCAAATCGTGATCCCTCAAGGCGGTACTAAACTAGGTTCTCTTAACAGCTTTGTCGGTGACTTGTTTGATACTCCATACAGCTTCGCATAAGAACCAGTGTTGATCCGGATCTTCAGATCCATCTCCTCTAAAGATCGGTAACCTCATTTCATATACCATAGATCTTCCTTGGCTTTTCAACTGAGTGTGTACTAAACTGCTTATAACAGTACTCTGACTACTCTGACTACTCTGATTACTCTAGTTTCTCTGGTTACTTAATGCTTCTAAAAAAATCGTAGGAGTAATAGTAATTACTTAGATAGTAGGCGTAGTTCCTGAAATTTCTGGTTCTCCTTGGCAAAGTTCTTCAGTCTGTACTTCCTCTATTCTTGTAGATTTTGAATTCTCTTCATCTATTAGATCTGCGTCTTCTCCACTGTAGAATCCCTTGTCTCCGTAGTTTTTCTTAAATAGGTTCGCAAGGGGAACCTCTCTGAATGGTATCCCACTGTGCATGTGTCTAGCCTTTATTTCACTGTCACTATCTGAATTCTTGAACATTAGCTTCACTGTATCTTCAGGATATTTGTCTCATGTAATAACATCTTAATCCTCAGCTTTAAGAAGTGTAGGAACTTTCCTCTAGGTCCCTTAAAGAAGTACCTCTCTGCTTGGCTATATGATTCAACTCTGTCAATGGAAATAGTGCTATCAAAATAGAGATCCATGGCCCTAGACACAACGTTATTAACTCTCTTTACCTTGTTGATTAGCATTGTTGTCCAAACCACAGGTGGTCTAGATCTGATCTCAAACTGGGTATCCGCTAATCTGGCTAACCACTCGTATAACTCTTTATGAATTCCTCCAAAGAAAATCTTGTGTATGTTAGTGAAGATGTATCTTCCCAACTAGTATTTTGTACTATTGCTAGGATTATTGTTTTGGGCTTTAATGAAGTCCTTCTCTTGTTCTTCTATCCACTTCTAAATTTTTGTCTTTGATGGGAACCACCTTGACATTCCCTCAAAAATATCCTAGTCCCGTCAATGGAACCATTTGTTGGCATGGGGGTAGACCCAGGGTTCAACTCTAGCATTGCACCAACAAGCCCTAACTACTAGCCCTTTCAGCAACAGATACAAAGTAGATGCAGTCTCACCCGAAGTAGTAATAGGGGGTTGTAGGACACAAGTGTCTACAACCAGAGGAAATGTAAAGTGGATCCAGGACAACAACAGACAACAATATAGTTATTATTTATCTCACTTAAGCCTACTTCGCAAGTTATACCTCAAATCTAACACAACCATGCAATAATAGTATAACATATGGAAAATAATACAACATCAATCACACATAACAATGAGATATACATGGTTCACCCTCTCCCTAGGGATACTTCCACAGAACTGTGTTTTTTGATATATTATATGAAAACATACAATTCTATCTGCGCAATTAGCTTGTAGATCTCTCTCTCTTTCTCTTATCCCTCCCTATGCACCCAACTGTAGGGTTGATCTTCACACCCAACTGAAGATCTTATAATACAGTCTCAACATTTTTCTCTACAATCGATTCTCAACAATGAACAACAACCATAGTATCAACAACCCAACCTAGAACGAACCCTCCCAAGCCTTCTAGACCTTTATTTATACATTACATAACAAATTATAGGTTTCAAAACCCTATATACAAAACCCTAGGTACCAAACCCCAGGTCAACTTGACCCGTGCTTTAAGGGCTTTACCAACCTGTCTTTCCTTCTTTTCTGTGAGGTTCTCCAAAGAAATATTTGATGTCTTCTTCCGATTGTTTAGTTGTCCACAATTCATTTTCCTTATTTATTTATCTTCCTCAATCTTCTCTTCCAACAGCTAGCTTTTCCTTCTTTTTCTCCTTCTTTTCTTCTTCTTTTCCCACTTCTACCCTTCCTCGGTTTATGTGTCTTCCATGTAGTTCATACTTCGCCTTTCCTCCTTAATCTTCGCTTCCTTTCATATCCAAGGGCCAACAACTTGCATTATATATCCTAGTGGATTTCTCTTGGAAATGATGGTGCATGCTCATATTTCTTGACTGCATGTCATTCCCATGATCATCCCTTCTGCTATGGCATATGGATGATGTCGCGTGTCTAGAACTAGATGCTTACTTTGTGCCAAAGTATTTATTGGATTGGCTCTGCAACCTATTTAGAGTTTGTAGTATCTCTTCCTAGGCCTTCATAATCATCTCATTATTGACCCTATAACTTTGCAATTCTCTTTGTGTACTTCTCATAGTTACAGGCTCTTACTCACCTCTTCTTCCATTAGAATTTGTCTTAGAATTCCCATGCTTATATGAAAACCTATAACCTCCTCCTCATGATAGTTATACCCATGGGCGTCTTCCATAATTCTAGTAATCATATAAGAACCAAAGTTTTTTTCTTGTACCTCTAATTTTGCAAGAAATGTGCATGTAATAATTATTATTAGCACATGCATACTATAAAATATTCCATTAATTAGAATATAGGTTATTCTTCTTCTCAATTTATGAAGGAAAAAATGTACTAAGTCAAAATATACATATTTTCAAACATTTCTCTTTGAAACATATCTCCAATGGCTATACTCATGCCTCATTCTAAGTTTTGAGCAAAATACAACATTTACAAGTTGCAATTTTCCACTCATTGTTATGTTTTCACTGCTACATAATTGCATAATTACTTTCTCAAAAAAATTTAGTACCCATTTCAAAATTTTAGGTGTATATGTTTCTTCTCCTCCTCAATACCTTTCGATCACCTACTCGTTTTCCCAAATTCGAGCTCCGAATTAAAAGTTATGGTATGAGGAAGTTTAGACTATTTTCTCATTTTATCCTTGTATGCTACAAGTGTCTTCCTTCTCTTCTTGCACATTTCTAGGTACCCAAATCTAAAATTTGTCTCCATATTTGTCCTCTATGGTCCATAATATTTTGATAGACTACTCTTGTTGCAAAAAATGACTTTAGAGCAAGAAGTTATGCCCTTTGAAAGAAAACTGGTACTGAAAATATACCCTATACAGTTTCAGATGTAAATTTCTCATATGAGCTCTGTTTTTCACCTAGAATAACTCGTTGGAAATCTTTATGTGAGTGTAATACCCCTAGGTTGAACCCTAATTGAAATGTAACTACATATATACACATAGGCTGGTGATCTAGGAAATTCTTTTGGCTAGTGAGCCTATTTTGTATTATGTATTTTTAGTTTGAAATTAATGGAAAAACACAATTGCATGTAGACCATCTCGACAAGAAGAGTTTGGGGGGATAAACTCCACTATATGGGAAAGGTGGATAATGGTCTAAGAAGGGGGCTAATCCATGAGGCTTAAATCAAGAAACACTAATAAAATATTTCCATCAAAGGAATAAGGAAAGGACATGATTTTGTCCTAAGTATTTGTAAAGGGGAAATTTATCAATAAGTGGTTCAAAGTAAACTTGAGGAAGTGACAAATGGAACTTCAAGAGCATGCAAAAAAAATATAAAACCTTAGTTCATTTTGATCATTCCATCCATATGTTCCAGGGGACTTTTATTTTCTCCATGATTCATACCATATCCCTTCTACTATAAGTGTTGTTGCTAGATTTCCATTTTGTCTTAAGAATGCTTAAGGAGGAATTTTTGGGAGTTAAACTGAAGAGGGGGGTTGTCAGGCCCTTGTGCATTCTCTTAAAGTGAGAGAATTGCAAGGAATTTTATTCCCAGAGGTGCCAAGTTGGATTTAAAGAAGTCTGGATCTTCCTATCTGGCTTGTTTTTGAATCCTGGAAGGGAAGTGGGGTAGCCATAGGGGAACACTTACCGGGTGGAATAAGAATGTGGGGAAAATAGAGACAATAGACTGGCTATTGAACTTGACACCTGAATTGGAAATATTTTTGTTGCTGAAAGACCTTACTTGGATAGGATTTCCTTTCCCAAGTGAAGTTTAAGCTGCAACTTGGGGGTGACCTACTTCCCATTTGTGGGTATCATATTCTAAGGTTAGAAGGAAAGTCATAGGTATGCATGTAGTCGGTGGTTCATTTATATCATATAAGTGCCCACTATGTTCTTGTCTAATTACTGTTGAATTAGAATCTATGAAATCCTATATTGGATATTACCGTGCAATTATTATGAGTTATTTTCATGAATAATTGTTATTTTTAACTTGCTTCAACAAAATATTTATCAGAATCATTCAGGAGTTGTAATCAAGTAATTCTTCCATGGGTTTATTTACAACTATATTTATCATGAGCATTTTGGAAATTAAACTTGTCTAGCACTGTAGTGTTGTAGTTGCAATACCTAGAAACTGTAAATTACATGCTCTGTATACATTCCAATTGTTTATATATGAACACACACACACACACACACACACACACACACACACACACACACACACACACACACACACACACACACACACATCTAGTGGGGTAATTACCCACCTCTATTTACAAGAAAAGTTATATATTGGAAAACAAAATTTGAGTGGAATTCGGTAGAATTTTCCTTGTCCAAGCTTGGAGAGTGCGTTGGACACATTTTTCTCCTACACGATGATGGAAAATGTCTTAGATAGATTGGATGAATTCCACCGGCTAAGGATGGCATGGATAATATTTGAAAAACCTTCGAGTGAAAACCATTTTTGTTGAAGTCCATTTTCAGACTGAATAAACTTAAAAAAAAAAAACATGTTTTCCTCAGTAGAAACCATAATCGTGGATCTCAACACAACGAGTTAATCCTGGTCATTGATCTGAGTCCATTGCACTCCATAGAATGTTATTTATTAGGGTCCTTGCCAACCTTTGGATTACTTGGAGGTGTATTGAAATATCCTGACCGTTAATCAGGGTCCTCAAGTACGAGGATTTGTTGAGGATCTAGGTTGTTGTAAACCATTAGATCTATCAGGAAGTATTTGGGGAGAAATATATGTCATTAGCTTTATTTCTAAATGAGCTTCGGGGTATAACATTCTAAGTAGGCCATAGTACCGAGACCTGAAGGGAAGACTTTGAGCATAAATCTTGACCATTGATATTGGTCAAGCAGGGTCAATCGGATCCTAGATCCATAAGTTTTTCCAACCTCAAAGTGTTTGGCAAGGGTTGGTGGACCAAGGCCGGGTGGAAAGGGTTCCCACACAAGGTTCCAAATCCCTTTATTATGTGTAGTCATGCACAAGAAGGTGGTGTCACGCGTGACATGGAAGCCACATAGGTAGACAACGTGACCAAGGATGTTATGTGGTGAAGAATAATTCAACCACGAGTCACATGTGGGGTTTATTTATACCCAAAACCATGTGTTGGCACCTTTAAATGATGGCCATCAAATATATCGACTGATAAATCTCAGTTGTATAACTTGTGTGTAAGCTCGGGAGTTGTTAATCTTGAGATTAACTTAATAAACCATCTCGTAATCACCGAGACATCAGATATCGAGAGTATAAAAAGTTACACCATGTCAAGAAAGTCCCAATATCCAGTGTCCAAGGCTATGTGTCAATACATGGTTCATCCACATGGCACCGAGTGAGTGGTACACATGTCACAACAAAGGAAGGCCATGTTTCACCCCATGGTGGTGTCACATGTCACATGGTTTTGAAAATATTGGACAAGGATCAATGGGAAAAATGGGTTCCACGTCTCATGCCACACGTCATGCCATGTGTCTCACCACATTTCATATGACATGGTAGTAGGGGATTCTCTAATGATTTATAAGTGGGTTCGACGAAGGATGGATAGCCTTGGCATAATCTTGTTGGATCATGACCATCGAATATAAGGAGATAAAAATCCATTGTTGATCTGATTAAATGGGATTTAATCAACCTCCATACCACCGATGATTTTTGTTACCTAGATGTTCTAGGAAATTTGGTGCTTGGTCTCTCGGTGGCCATGTGTCAAACCATGATTGATCTAAGTCAAAACAAGTCAATCAGACCCCAGACTGTCGAATATTTTTGAAGTTAGGAGAATATAGAGGGTCTGGTATCTGGTTCCTGATGACATGTTACGATTCTAGGGATTGACGTACAGTGGTGTGTCATAGGGCCACGCACACAGGGTGCCAGCGCATACAATATTGGCCACTGAGGACTAAGGTTAAATCAACACTTTCGGTTGGTTGATGGTCTGGTGAACTAGAATTATGTTGAATGACATCACTCAACCATGGAACAATGGAAAAGTGGCACCATGTGATGGTACATTGTACCCTAGGTGCTAGCTCACGTAGGACTAGGCCTTTCAAGGGTTATGAAATATGAGAAGGGCCACGATTCCAGGACCCAATGAGCCGAGGGTCAGGTGGATGAGGTGGCAAGTGCCACGACAAAGCCTAAGTCAGTTACCACGACCTCACAAGGGTGCCATTTCATGAAATGGTAGTGCCAAGTTGGATGAATATGGGTGAAGTGGAGCCATGTGGGTGCCACATGGAATTGTAATGGAAAATACCTAAGAAATTTAAGGATCCATAACTTTCATTCTAAGGATCGGTTTTGGACAAAATTATAGTCATTGGAAAGATATCGATGAAAACAATTCGACAGTGACCTTTAGAATAGGTTTTGAGGTAGTTGAGGAAAATAATTATTTTTTACAAAGTGGTATCAGAGCTCAGTTTCAACACTAGGCTTGGATGGGCCAAAAACCAGTTATAGGGAAGATGTATTAAAATTAAGAAGGGTTAGTAATTTTAAAGTTGTTGTATATTATTTTTGTCTAAAAAATATTACTATCCGTACATTTTTCATAATACATAATATATATACCGAAACAGAGACCAACATCATGGAAGACATGGAAGAGACACAAAGTATTTCTATCCATGAGGAGGAAATCAGGAGACGGAGGATTGACATGAGTATTGAAAAAACAAAATCCAATGGACATGACGAAGGTAAGGGGGGAAGCATAAATTTTATGGAAACCATCAAGAATATGAAACAAGATGTTCAAAGTATCAGATAATGAGAGGCTTAGGAAATACAAAGAACAACAAAATGATTTCAACATCAATATATTGCGAAGCCTAAACAAAATAGAGAGGAAAATGGATAAAGAGTCATAGTATAGAAAGGGAAGGGAATATAATTCTTGTGACATAAGAAGCGAGACAAGGAGTGATGATAAACACCATCAATGCTCTCCTAAACATTCATCTAGGAGGCTACACAGTAGCTCAATCCCATCCCCTATCAAGAAACATAAGAGGAAAACTTGGGAAGATGAGCTAAAGGGAGAAATGAATAAGATTGATCCCCCTACTTTTGACGGTGATAAAAAAAGGATGAGGATGTCGAGACTTGGATGTTGGGAATGAGGAAACACTTTCAGCTACATAACTATATCTCTCAGGAAGAAGGGAGAATAAAAATTTATGATCTTAAAGAGAAAGCATTAATGTGGTGGGATCATTTTGTACAAGTGCAAAACATTGATGAGAAGAATGTTACTTGGGAGGATTTTAAGAGATATTTTAAAAAGAAATATTTAACCAAACACTACTATGGTAGGAAAATTAAAGATTTATTTGAACTCAATCTTGGGAGCATGACTATAGACGAGTATGAGATAATATTTTTAGAACTTATGAAATATGTGCCTTTTTATCAAAGATCAAAAAGTTAAGATTTAAAGATATTTAAGTGGGATGCCATCATTCATGAGTGATAAATACAATATGATGATCCAAATACACTGGAAGAGGCCATAATAATATATAAATGTATCTATGATCAACATAAAGGAAGAACAACTTTCCAAAAGGCTTGAGATGACAAAAAGAAAAACAAGATGGAGCAGAGGAAGAAGGGAAACAAACCCCCATTTTTTAGAAATAATACTCAAAGACAACCAATTTCCAAAGAGCCTAGGATGGTTGAAACCATGGGGAAAATAGCAAGACAACAACCCATAAAGTGTTTGGGTTGTAATGGAGACCATATGTACCAAGAATTTCCTCTCAGAGATGAAAAAGTAGAGGTTATTCAAAATGTACAATAAGTTGAAATAGTTGAAGATATGGGAAAGGATATACCAAGAATTTATGCAGTCCTGGAAAACAAGACGGTTGAATTTCAGTCTCACATGATTTAAGTAAAAGGTAATATCAACAACCAACCTATTGCTATTTTCATTGATTCAGAAGCTAGTCATAGTTATCTAGATCCTAATATGTTAGAAAGGTTTCATTTTCCAAAAAAAAAACTTGGAAAACCTTGGTTGGTACAACTAGCTACCGAGACTAAAAGGAAGATTAATGAAATGGTTAAGGCATTCCCAATGGATATAAATGGGATAAGTACCAAAGAAGATCTTAATATCATACCTTTGGGACCATATGAATGTCTCGTTGGTATGGATTGGTTGGAAAATCACCATGCTATTTTGGACTGTTACAACAAAGCCTTTACTTGCTTAGGTGAGGAAAGAAACTTGAGAAAAGTACATGGGATCCCAAGAGTTGTGACTATTAGAGAAGTTTCAACCCTGCAACTGAAGAAATGTTTCAGAAAGGGATGTCAACTATTTGCAACACATATGGAGGAAAATCCTAAGGACAAGGTTCCCAACATTGAGGACAATGTAGTTCTAAAATAATTTGAAGAGGTGTTTGGAGAAATTCTCGGATTACCACCCAAAAGGGATATTTATTTTTCAATTAATTTAATTCATGGAGGAACCGATGTATCCAAGACTCCTTACATAATGAGCATACCCAAGTTAAGGGAGTTAAAAATGCAGCTTGAAGAACTATTGAAGAAAGGATATCTATGGCCAAGTGTGTCACCTTGGGGTGCGCAAGTGTTATTTGTGAAAAATAAGGATGGAACCTTGAGATTTTAGATTGATTTTATGTAGCAAAACAAGGTAACTATAAATAACAAATATCCTATGTCAAGGATAGATGACCTCTTTGATCAATTGGGAGATGAAAAGTTATTTTCCAAGATTGATATTAGATCCAGATATCACCAAGTTAGGATTAAGTAAGAGTACATTAGTAAGACTGCTTTCAAAACAAGGTATGGCCACTACGAGTTCATAGTGGTGCCATTTGGATTGTCAAATGCACCAAATATTTTCATGTGTTTAATGAATGGTATTTTCAGAGAATACTTGGACAAGTTTGTCATTGTCTTTCTGGATGGCATCCTTGTTTATTCCAAATATTAATAATAACATGAACAACACGTGAAGATGGTGTTGCAAGTGTTGAGATAACATCAATTATATGATAAGTTAAGTAAATGTGCTTTCTACGAGAGGTAGATTCATTACTTAGGCCATATCATATCAAAGGAAGGTATAGTTTTAGATCCTGAAAAGATAAAATCCATCACATAATTTCCAACACCAAGAAATGTCTATGAGGTGAGGTCCTTCATGGGACTTGTAGGTTATTATAGGAGGTTCATTGAAGGATTTTCCCAAATTTCACACCCAATCACATCTCTACAGAAGAAAGGTGTGAAATTTGAGTGGATACCTGAATGCGAAAGAATATTTCAAAATTTGAAAAGCTTACTGACAAGAGAACCTATTCTAAAAATTTGTGACCCCAATGAATATTTTGGTGTATGCACCGATGCATGCAAAGAAGGTCTTAGTGGGGTCCTTATTCAGAATGGTCATGTGGTGTGTTATGAATCAAGCAAGCTAAAGGAACATGAGAAGTTGTATGCCACTCATTATTTAGAGTTGGTTGCTATTGTTCATGCCTTAAAAATGTGGATGCATTGCCTTATGGGTAGGATACTTGAGTTGAGAACAGATCACATCGAACTAAAATACTTATCTGGACAACCAACCTTGAATGCCAGGAAAAGAAGATGGTTAGAATTCCTCAGCGAATACAAATTTGATATTAAACACATCAAAGGTAAACAGAACAAGGTCACCGATGAACTCAATAGAAGAGTACATGAAATACATGCTTCAACCATGAACATGTGCAAATATGACTTACAAAACAAAATTTTAGAGGCTGCAAATTCATATCAGAGGTATGAGGAAATGAAAAGAAAGATACATCAAGGAAAAATGCAGCATAAAATTGAGAATTATGAGCTGAGTGAAGAACGAATTCTTATGTACAGGGACATAATTTATGTGCCATATAATCAAGAGTTGAAAAACCTTATCTTATTAAAAATGCATAAGGTGCCTTATGCTGGACACCCAGGCTACCAAAATACAATTGCAACTGTCAAAAAGATATATTATTGGCCACGTATGAAAAAGGAAGTTGCAGATTTTGTTGCCAAGTTTCTTGAATGTCAAAAGGTCAAGGTTCAACAGAGACACCCAGTTGATTTACTACAACCTTTTCTCATTCTTGACTAGAAATGGGAAGTGGTAACCATGGAAGTCATTACTAAACTACCTAAGACGGCCAAACAACATGACTCAATTATGATATTTGTGGACAAGCTCACCAAAGATGCCCACTTTATTCCTATGAAGATAACTCACAAGGAAGCCAACATTGTTGATATCTACTTGAAGGAAATAACTAGACTTCATTGGATACCAAAAACGATTGTATCTGATAGAGATCCCAAGTTCACCTCAAATTTTTGGAAGGGGTTTTTCAAAATATTTGGAATAGATTTTAATTTCCGTATAGTTTACCATCCTCAGTTAGATGGACAAAAAGTGACATTCAACCAAATAATAGAGGACATGCTAAGAATGTATGTCATGGACAATCCTTCAAAGTCGGAGGATTATTTACACCTAGTTGAATTTGGTTATAACAATGGATGTCCGGAATCTATAAATATGAGTATGTTTGAGGCACTTTATGGAAGAAAATTTAGTACACAAGAAAGATGGGACAATCCAACTGATAGGACGGTAGTTGGACCATATTTACTCAAGGATATGGAGGATCAAATAATGAAGATAAAACAAAACTTGAAGGCTTCCCAAGATAAGAAAAAAAGTTATGCATATAAGCATAGAACCCCTAGAGAATTTTCAGTAGGTGACCATGTATTTTTCAAAGTAAAAGCAAGGTGAAGTTCCCTAATGTTGGGAAGGTTCTCAAAACTAAAAACACGATATTGTGGACCATTCGAAGTTCTGAAAAGGATTAATCCTATAGCTTATATTCTTGCATTACCAACATCCATGCGAATTAATAATGTTTTTCATGTATCCTTACTTAAAAAGTATGTAACTGATAATAATCATGTCATTGATTGGAATGTGATTTAGGTAGAGCCATAGGGATAATTCCAGGTACACCTAGTATGCATTTTGGACTGGAAATCCAAACAACTCTGGAATTGAGTCATAAATATGGTAAAGGTCCAATGGACCTGGTACAGACCTGAAGAAGCAACCTGGGAACACGAAGATGCTATGAAGACATAATACCTGCATCTTTTTTGTAAATTTTTGAACTTTTGTTTGTACATATGTATATATTTCACTAAGGAAAGTGCATAAATAAGGGGGAGGGGAATGTAATACCCCTAGGCCAAACCCTAATTGAAATGTAATTCTAGGTGAGTGAATTGCAGGGAATTTGATTCTTAAAGGTGCCAAGTTGTAGTTACAAAAATTTGGATCTTCTTGTTTGACTTGTTGCTAAAGCCTGGAAGGGAAGTGGGGAAACCATAGGGGCACACTTCCTGGGTGTGGAAAACATGTGGGGAAATTAGAGACTTAGACTAGTTGTTGAACTTGGCACCTAAATTGTAAATATTGTTGCTGCTGAGAGACCTTACTTGGATAGGATTTCCTTTCCCAAGTGGATTTTACACCCCAACTTGGGGGTGACATGTTGTCAGTTTGTGGGTAGAAGAGTCTAAGGTTGGGAGGAAAGTCATAGGTTTGCATGTAGTTGAGGGTTCATTTATATCAGATAAGTTTCCACTATGTTCTTGTCTAATTTACTGTTGAATGAGAATGTATGAAATCATTCATTGGGTATTACTGTGTAATTAATATGAGTTCTTGTCATGAATAATTATTATTTTTAACTTACTTCATTAAACTCTCTATCATAAGCATTCATGAGTTGTAATCAAGTAATTCTTCTATGGGTTTATTTACAATTGTATCTATCTTGAGAATTTTGGCAATAATACTTGTCTAGCACTGTAGTTTTGTAGCTACAATACCTAGATACTGTAAATGTGTTGAACACAGAATAGATATAGCTAGAAAATACTACACACATTTGCAGAGATAAATTGAGAAAGAAGAAGCAAGAGAGAAAGAATTGAAGAATTCTCATTAACTGTATTCCACACTTAAAGAGTGAATAATTTACAATAGATATAGGATACATGAATAACTAATGAGCCATAGTGGTGGTCTAGATTGATCTGGACACACACCAACAGTTACTAGAGTAAATTGCCTCCTAGTCTAGTCTCTCAGGCAATTACGGGAGTGAACTGCCACCTAGCTGTGTTAACTAGTCAACTAGTCTTCAGTTAACTGATTGAACAAAGAGTAGTGAGTTGGTGATGATCCCAATGTTGCATGGTGACAAAACCAATGCAACATCTAAACACAACTCAACTGTCAAACTGAAGTGTCAACTGAAAGATAATATTCTCCAGGTGGAATATTCTCCCCTAAAATATAGGAGACTGGATAATGACTAATTATGACTAATAAAAAAGGA